>APFE030369328.1:0-19974 GCA_000404065.3 Pinus taeda
TGGCCTTCGAGGCTTAACCATGAATTCCTTCCCAGCCTCTTCGAATCTTAGCCTTTTTGAGGCTTTGGATTTCTTAGAACTGTCAGGAGATGACTGTGTTAGGTCTATTGGCACGGGCTCCACCTGTACAGATGTGGCTTGTTCAAAGTCAATTGCTTCTAGTAAATCTTTAAGACTACCCTTTGACATGGGGCTGTCTTCTACTGCAATTGACTTTCCCTTTTCTTTGCTCAATTGGCTCCTTGTTCTGATCCTAGTTTCCTGTGTAACTTCACTTGGCTTGGCTGCAACTTTCTGGTATTTCATCTTTCCCTCGGATGGTTTTGGTGTCTCTTTGATGACTACGGGTTTCCCTGATTGCTTTGATTTATGCTTTTGTTTCTTTCGGTCTTTAGCCTGCTGCTTAGGCTCAGCCACTGTAGGCTCTTCAACTATTGTTTCCAGTATAGGTTCCTCAACCCTTATAGACTCTTGAGTCTTTCCTTCTTTTTCTCTGTCTGGTAATGGGGTTAGACCGGTTTTACTTTGGAAACCCGACATGAAAATAAATGAATCCCAATCTCTCCCGATCTTATTCAGGTTATCTAATACCAGTAACTTGATTAAACCATGATGGAAGAGAGATGTCTCATATTTATCCTTTTTATACTGAACCTTGTCACACATTTTGCCTAGACTCCTAAACAAATAGAAAGGAATATCTATGAACGTCTTTCTAGTGAAGTGTAACAGAAGTTTGAAATGGTAGGAGTATACTTTAGTGTACCTTCCCTCACATGTGAGGTACTTCTGAATAGCTGTGAGGAGCAGAGCATAATGCTCTTTGATATAATGCCTGGGTATTGCCTTAGAAAGGTCCTCGTTGACATATTGCTCTTTCAGAAATTCTTTACATGGAGTTGTATCAAATTTGTAGTTTTTAAACCACTCCTGACCACTCCTTGGGATCTCGGTGACAGAAGAGATAACTTGTGGAGATACAGGGAATTCTAATAATGCAACTTTAGAATTCAGGCCGCTAAAGTTTAGAGCAAAAGCTTTGGTTACCTCTGTGTGTCCGCCCTTTAGTTTCTCACAGAACCTCCAGCAACCGGCCTGTTTGAAAGCTCGAGCAACACCTTCATCCTTAAGTGTGAGGTCAAGTCCCTCTAGTTCAGTCCTCAGACATCTCCCGGATCTATGCTCTCGTTTTTCCATCTTGCTCAGAAAATTCTTGCACAGAGAACTCAATTAGCAATTACAATTCACTCAATAGCTTCGGTTTTCAGAATGCGGGCTCGCTTGCAGTAGTCTCTCTTTTGAATAAGAATTCGGGCGGCTTCCTTTTGTTTTTTGAAACACTTACCATAGAATAGGCACGTTGAATGCAGTCATGAATAAACATAATTGCACCACCTTACCTCATAAGATTGATTAACATAATTGACATGTGTGCGATCCTATCTCTAATGGCGGGATGAATCCTATTATGATCTAGATGGGATGTCGACTGACACATTTGAACGGTTTTTGATGACTCACCCCCCAAGATTTGACACTTCAAGGCAATATGCTGCAGAAAATACCCAAATCCCCGATTTCGTAGCGCAGGCAATCATGAAATGACATGCCGCGCTACGCAATGGCTGCTCAGGAATGGTGGAAAATGATTGCACAGCTAAACTGGCCAATCATATTGTGCTACGAAACTGTGCAAAGTCAGAATGATGTAATCAAGACTAGATATGCCATGGGAGATGGAAACTAACGGTTTTTTTTTTTTTTTAAACAAGGACCTACCTCAATATCTTTGGAAAAGACTGATTTTAAAGTAATACACCTAAAAACCTATTGACTTGAACCAAAAATTTTATATGGATCTTTGTACATAGGTGAACTTGTAGTCTTAAGTGATAACACCACCCACGAGGAGTTCTCTGGAATTGGTGCACTGAAGAGCGTCATAAAACTCATGGGCAATAATGATTGTTGGCACTCCTTGAGGAACTTTTTCCAAATCAGCATGCCAAGAAACTGGAGCTCCAGAGAAAGCACTGAATGCATCTCCAAAAACAAACAGAAGATTTGCAACCACATACAGAGAGGCCATGTTTCAGTTCTGCAAGGGCTAAAACTGCCTCCAGCTACAACTTTTGCACATCATCATTCCCAGAAAATTCTGCAGTGTTGCAGTGAAGCCATTTTTGAACTCGATCACAACGTCTATCAGCCAACGCCTTTATGAAGTCCTGAAATTTGGAGTGCCATAAATCATCGGTTTGGCCTTTACGTTTTCTAGTCTTGATCTAAGATGACTCAAAATCTGATATTTCGATGTAGATTCTGTTTGTGCTTTTGCAGGGATAGAAGCTGCAGAAGCTACTGCCATTTGAAGAGCTGGAGAATTTTGAAACATTTTGACAAATTTAATGATTTCTTCTTCAAAACAGGGTTTTGAAGAAGAAAAACTTACTGCGTTATTTCACACTTCTGCAGACAAAATCCTAGACTCAAGACATAAAATGACTTTTCTGATTAAAATGGCATGTAATGACTGCCAGTGATGGGAAATGAACCTTGGTGAATTTGACTGCAGCAGGCTGACCAGATAGAGTCTAACATTGGCTCCAATGGGGATGGCAGCTGCCGCTGTTTGGAGGTGCCAAGAACTGCAAATCTTTGGGAGAGCAGACAGTGCCTCCGTCCATTGGGCGATGGAGTCATCATTCCAACAAACAACACGAGACTTCCGACTCATTTATGGACTGAAACTCGACTGAAATGATTGTAAAACTGACTCGGCAAACTTCACACTAAAACTGTAATGAAACTGGAACAAAATGTTGCCTTATGGTTGCTTATTTATTTACAAAATCTACCCTACTTTGCTGCAAAAATAATAGATCAGGTAATATTGAAATGCCAGATCAACCATTCAAGTAAATCTGAGATGAACGCTACTTGAGAGTGCTTCAACCAGATCACAGATGCAATTACTGGCAGCCCTTCATGCACATAATGAGCCTGGTTATGTAAAAGACAGCTTGATCTATCAGTCAAACTGAAAAACATTTCCATGTATGCCGCAATAGGATCGCGAAAGCCAGACTCCGTTTGCTGCCCCAACTCTGCAATACATACCTCCAGCTGCACACTGTCAATGCAAACATCTGTAGGCGACTCTATTGTTTCTTGTTTTGAAGGAGGGAGAGTTTCCAAGAACTTTTTAGGATCTCGGAAAGTATATGACTGGATCTGCTCATTCAAATACTGAATCTCCTTCTCAAGTTTTTCAACAATTAACTCACAGACACCAGTTTTAGTTTCAAGATGAAACTTCGGAGATTTCAAACATTGAAGCAAGGCAATGAAAAATTCTTTATTAATTTCAATATCCACTAACCACTCTCTAACTTCGTTTACAGCTTCACAAATTGCAGGGTTTGCCACATACCCTACCATTGCATAGATGAATCAGCGAGCACTGGAATGTCTGGATCGAGTTGGAGTCGCCAGGCAAAAGTTTCAGCCTTCATATGTGTCTGACTGTTGTCCACCATCAGTAATCGGATCTGAACTTGATTTCCTTTACCGGAGAGGACTTCCCCAGTGGAGTCGCCACTATGTTAGAGCTTGAATATGCCTTAGGCTGAGGAAGGCAAGGTTCAAGGCAACATCAAACCAAGCTCAGCCTCGTAGCTAGCCCTACGAGGACAGGAGAGGGCTCTCTCCGAGTCTATCTCGGCAGAAAAGTCTTCAAAGGGGCTTGAGATGACCAATAAGGAATACTGATTTTAGGCTAGTAAATTGATAGAAAGGGTTGTTTTTGATAAACGATTGGGTTTCCTGGGCTGCATGGGGCAAAGAACAGCTTGGACAGGGAAATATAATCAGAAACACAGATTATCTCCTGAGGCAAGATAGGCAAGAAATTTAACGATTAAATTGAGATTAAAAGGAATGGAAAGACTGCTGAGAAGTCGACAAGGGCATAGAAGATGGATCCTTGTCAAACAGAAGAAAACATTTAAATATGAAAACTTCCTCAAGATAGAGCAAATGAATTGGATTCTGCCTTTCTCACTTAAAAGAATTCATTTAGACATGATTATGCAATGAAATGGAAACACAACAGTTTACATATGAAACAAAGGATGAGACAAACTTTAAATTTCATACCACAGGAATCTCAGGGGTCAGAGCTGCATTTTTTATTAAAATCTCTGTCAAACTATACAATAGAAGCTCTGTTTTTCTCCACGCACACCTCTCCAAACTCTCTCACTTCAAATGAGTTCTCAACACATTAAATAAACTATCCTAGGAGAAAACAGATCAACCCAAAACAAGGTCGCTGTGTCAACTGAAATTACAAAAATTAGAAAAGAGTGTTTCATCTATTCTAAAAATAGAACAACGTCCCTCTAAATCTTCTGATGATTGGCTAATTAAGAGGCAAAACTGGAGCGCAGATCCTTTGATTTTGCAACTGCAGCCAAAAATAGACCGTCGGTTCTTGTTTCTTTGCCACGGTAGATGTCTTTGTGGCGTTTGGACTTTGACTGATCACCTTCCCTGTTTGAATTAAAACCAATTTTTATAAGTAGCATCCAAATGTCTAGCTTTACAAGCATATCTCCCAACTATCCTGAGAGCATTTCATAGTCGCTATATGCTCCATATTATTTCTATTCTTTCTACTGTGGTAGATGTTTCGTTTAATTTGGCTATCGGTCTTTGATTCTCCACCTAAATTATAACATATTAAGCACACAAGTGAATAGAGTGAAAACTGGAATCCTTTTTATGATATCGCTCTAATGAGCTTGGAAATCTTCTTTCTTTGCAGTGCTATCTATTATATAACCACTAGGAATCTGCCACTATAGCGTATGAATCTTCATTAAGGTGCCATTTGAAGTAAGCATGTGTTTGCTTCCGAAAACGCTGAATGACTGGGTTGTGGCTCTGTAAAGTTTGATGAAAGTCTTTTCCATATTTCCCCATCGCAAACAGTAAGAGAAGCAAGTGCAGCAGGGTTAAATATAGGTGTACACTTCCCATTAGTTATAGTGTAAGCCACATTTGAATGATGACAAGATCTCTCATAAGCATGAACATGACTGGGCGCAAGACAACAATTTTCTGGGCTCTGTCACTGTATGGGTAGCGCGCCTAACCCAGTGCGCCGCGCGCACCCAATGCGCCGCGCACGTGCAAATTCTCACTGTGCTTGGTCGCCTGATGCGCCGCGCACCCCTGATGCACCGCGCGCCTATGTATTTTTACACTGGCCAGTGGGGCTCAGTGCGTAGCGCCCACCTCAGTGCGTAGCGCACCTTCCAGTTTCCAATTTTGAAAATGAGCTTTCGCCCTTTTAACTGTTAGCCTTTTGTGTATCACGTTCAGTACAGCATAATGCATTATGTTGAAGCTTTCTCAATGCAGGACTGCACTCAACCAAATGCACAGAAAGACTTTCCGAAAACTCGTTGAACTTTGCAGCACCCCGAAGAAGGTCAGCCATAAGTGTTCCACGTCCTGGACCCAACTTCACAAGGTTCACGTGCTTTGGTTGGCCCATTTGGTCCCATGCTCCATACTCCAACCCACACAGGAATCTCATATACCATACTGGTCTAAGAAAATTGCATTATTTTAATGCAGAATGCTTTATTATTGAATTCTCGGGGCGAATGCTTTATTATTGAATTCTTGGGGCTTCCTTCTTTTGAAAATTCACAGCCATCGATAGGATCTGCTAAAGGCTCGCTTGATTCAAATGCTCAAATTTCTTACAATCCATTTAAGCCTAAAGAAAAATGTTGTCTATGTCGGCTTTCCAGACAAAAATTTTACAGAATAACAATCTCGGTAGGACCACCTACTTACAAGAAACAAACAGGAGCTCCAAGCTTCTCGTTGATTATTGACAAGGCCATGTACCTAGAACCCATACCAACAGGTGCAAGTTCGTCCTTCCCTTCCCAAAAAGGAGTTAGGCCTTCGCCGACTAGCTTCCAATAGCCTGCCTGAAGTGTTTCTTCCTGTTCATCAGTTGCATTTTGTAGCAATGCCTCCAGACGAAAATTAATACCAAGTGAGCCAAGAAATTGAGACTATGAAATTGGACCAAAAGCTACCGCCTCCACTGCCATTTCTTCCACGATTTGTTTTACATAAGCAAAATCAACATAGGCACTAAGGTCTGCAGTTCCTGGGTCATCTAAAATATGAACAAATTTGTGCTTCCTTATGGCCTGTAAGTTGTTTGAAACTATTCCATTTTGTCCATAATCAATGATGAGTGCACCAACACCATCTGATGAAATCCTCTTTGCAATATTCTTTGTCAATTCAACAGCCTGAGGGAAAACTTCAACATGCTCCAACTGAGCTATTTCATCTGGAAAAAGGCCCTTAAGGCGCTTAGTTAAGTACAGCTTGCTGGTAGTTGTTGGTTCTCGGGACAACACAAAATGAAAGCCATCAGAGTCTTCTGCAATATCAATGAGCTTTTCAGACCACCCATGAGGAGTTCTTTGGAATTGGTGCACTGGAAGAGCGTCATAAAACTCATGGGCAACAATGATGGTTGGCACTCCTTGAGGAACTTGTTCCAAATCAGCATGCCAAGAAACTGGAGCTCCAGAGAAAGCACTGAATGCATCTCCAAAAACAAACAGAACATTTGCAACCACATACAGAGAGGCCCTGTTTTAGTTCTGCAAGGGCTAAAACTGCCTCCAGCTGCAACTTTTGCACATCATCATTCCCAGAAAATTCTGCAGTGTTGCAATGAAGCCATTTTTGAACTCGATCACAGCGTCTATCAGCCAACGCCTTTATGAAGTCCTGAAATTTGGAGTGCCATAAATCATCGGTTTTGCCTTTACGTTTTCTATTCTTGATCTAAGATGACTCAAAATCTGATATTTCAATGTAGATTATGTTTGTGCTTTTGCAGGGATAGAAGCTGCAGAAGCTGCTGCCATTTGAAGAGATGGAGAATTTTGAAACATTTTGACAAATTTAATGATTTCTTCTTCAAAACAGGGTTTTGAAGAAGAAAAACTTACTACGTTATTTCACACTTCTGCAGACAAAATCCTAGACTCAAGACATAAAATGACTTTTCTGATTAAAATGGCATGTAATGACTGCCATTGACGGGAAATGAACCTTGGTGAATTTGACTGCAGCAGGCTGACCAGACAGAGTCTAACACCCTCGATTCATCCATATTTGCATCCTATTCTATCTCAGGGATTCTGTGATGGATATAGGGTGACAGCTTATGTTTCATTCTCCTATCACAAATGAGACCTTGAGGATCATATGTCCAAGCAAAGCTTTTCTTGAGTTTCATTGTTGTTTCTATGATTTCTTCTGCTCTTTTCCATGCTTCTCTATTGTTGCATATAAATGGACCTAAGTGGTCTTTGATCCTTAATTGGGCTTTCTTCTTTGCCTTGGTGAAATGAATTTGGTCAGAGTTTAACATTTGCCTATAATATTCCAAGGCAAACAATATCATAGGGACATACTTAGGCAGCTTGAAAGGAGGGAGCTCACAACCATAGATTCGGATCTCAGTGTGATTCTGTTATAGGTACCAGTCACCTATCTTGTATTGCTTTAACAGTTGCAAAATTTTCTTGATCTCATCACTAATCCTAGGAGGAGGATTTCCCATCAGCATGGTGGTCACAGGGTGGACAAACTGGTCAATGAATTCATTGTATGAACAGGAACGAGTGTATGAGTAGTGGAAGATGGCAGTCCAGAAAATGACTGATCTGCGATTACCTCTGGTATCAAGATTATTCACAGAGAATGGGAACTTGTCAGATTGATAGTAAAGGAAAAGGTGATATATGAATGTAGAATACTTGAACACCTTTTCATTTTCTAGCCTCATGAACTGGTCATGGATTTTCTCAACAATAAATGCAACATAGTCATACTTGACAGCAGGAGGCTGACCAGGGGTGAAGATAGACATGAGAACTAGGGTCAATTCATCAACAAACTCATTGGTATTGAAACCCATTACAGCAGCAATCATATTAACAATATTTTTGCCTATCTCAGTGAAGAAAGATGACATGTAGGGAGGACGATCTCTGGGTTGATGTTTCTTATCCATAAAAGTCTAGCAAAGGCGACTGAGTTCAGACTAGGAAATTTTGGTGGATTTTTCAAGCAATTCCCCAAGGGAAATGGGGGTGAGGGTTTGACCGGGCTGAAACTGTAGCATTTCATTGATTGAGTCTGCAGTAATTGTGAAGAGAAAATTTTGATTGGGGGACATTATTTCTCTAAGGGTGGGATTATAATTGGCTTGACATTGATGGATAATGTCAGGGAAAATGTACACAGAAGGGAGAATATACCTTGGGATATATGATTCCCAAAGTCCTATGGTATCAGAGCCATTCATGTAATTGTCTCGGCATTGATAAAATACTTTCAAGGAGTTTTTATCAGTTTCAAGGTCTTTTATTTGAAAATCTTTATCTGTTAAGGGCAGATAATCCAAATCCCTATGAGGAGTAGTGATAGGAGGCGCATTGAGGGCCACGAGGGTTTCCATTTCTGGTTCTTGTGGATTCAGAGATGGAAATGGGGTTTATTGAGTGAGATAGGTGAAACAGGGGTCCTGGGAGTTTTTAATTTTAAGTTCAGCAACTGAATTACACTGAATTTTGGGATTTTTAACGTAATCACAAAGGAAATTAAGTATTTACAGGGTTTTTGGAAGGAAACTGGTAAATACTTGTTTATGGAGTGTTTGGCAATGGAGTTCTGGTTCACTAGGTGCAAATGGCAGACTGGAGCGGTGTCGGACTGCAAATTTCAAGGTGGCTGATGGTTGGAGTACGAGCTGGTTGAATTCACGTTCTGGTTGCATGCATGAATTTTTTGGAATAAGGACGAAAACTGTATTAACTTTGTTTTTTATGCAAATTCAAAGCTTTTGGCGGGTTTCATGACACGAACAAGTGGCGTCAGCGGGGAGGTTACTTGATGTTTTGTCCTTAGCGGGAGGCGGTAAATGGGTTTCATCGCACCCCTATTGGAGGGTAAGTGGTATTTGGGAGGGACTACGCGATTCCGTACACTGCTTGACACGTAGCATTGGTACTATTCATGAAACCGCTCACCATTGCACGCTAAAAGTCGACCACAGAGGCCCGTGCAATATGTGCGATGACCGTCGGATCTGCGGGATCCGATCGGACAGTGGTCGGGGAGATGAAGTGACTGGCGGATACGAAGGGTGGGCCTGATATAAATTAAAGAAATTAATCATATCGGGGGTGATTTGATTGGTTATTGAGTTATTAATTAGTCCAAATGACATAATTAATCCTCATTAAATGGTGACAGGGTCGGGTTTTTAATTAACTACAGATTAGTTAATTAATCATGTTTATTTATTTGTTTTATGGTTATATTTAACCAAGGGGCGGGATATATAATGATTTGGGGTTTTGTACAATAATATAATACGGGCGTGGGTAATTTGGTTTTATTGGGGAATTATATAATAAAACATTAGTGGTTATTATGACCAAAATGAATGGGAAAGCACTAAGTCCAATGTTTTCTGAAAGTATTTCATCATATAACATATTACTTGGGCTAAAAGTATGAAAGGGGTTTTTTATGGGGATTTATTTCAATTTCCCTAAGTAAAATAGGATTTTACTTAGGAAAAGTTTTACCAAAGGAATGAGTGATCTTATGGGTGGGGTAATGTTGATGAAAGGGACTTAAGTACTTTAGGCATTTCCAATTATTCTGGTCCCTCCAAAAGTCAGAGAAATACTCTGAGCCCCTCTAACTTTGGCAATTACCTTTAGCACTTAACGAATTAGTGAAGATTTTAGGGGAATGAGTAGGGAAGTTAATTATTTTGACTTTGAATGTTGATGTGCCTTTCCATGTGATACATGCCTTTGCCATAGTGATGAAAGTAAAAGATTTAAACATTTAAACTTAACATTCACCACACATTTATTCTGCAACCATCATCTACTTACCCTACCTACTTTATCCTAGCATTTTCACTTCTTTATTAGGGTGCACTTAGACTAGCAAACCCTTATCAAACTTTCTTTTCTTTTACATAGTGATCTCTATCTAAATCTACACTTATTACATCCAAGGGCTCAGATTAAACTGTTGAGCTCCTTTTTCACTCTACCTATCTACTTATCTGCCAAGTTTACACTGTTTGGTCAGATCTTTATCTATTTCTAAAACATGAAATTGAAAACATGAAATAACCAAGTTTAAACTATTTGGTTACCATGGGTTGTGGCATAGGTAACAAGTTGCACACAATCATTATTGTACAAAGTAAAATAGTAGTGGCATTTGGTATTGCACACTTTCCTGGTCTTTTATTTTTATTGGGGTTCATTTTCTTTTATTTTTTTACCTCTTTTTTATTCTTTTTACCCTTTGATTTTTCTTTCAGGGTATACCCTCTTTACATTTTTTAATTTTTTTGACTTTTTGATTTTTTACAAATGTGGAAAACCTTTGCAACAAGTAAAGGTATGAACATATTTCAGAGCTAAACCAAGTCAATCATGATATATGACACCTATTGGTATAGGGGCACAATAGAAGTAACAAGGAATTTTCCCTTGCTTTTGATGAAGGAAGATTTTTTTTTGGAAATATTATTACAGATTTAATAGACCATTCAATTATATAAATTGTAACACTCTCCTCCCACATCTACCCAAGTAACCGGCCAACCAGGGTAAACATGTGACGAGAATCTACTATTATTAGATTCAACCTCCTATGTGACATTAAGGAAGTAGAATCGAGAGAAAAAAAACATACACACCTTCCACATCAGCTACAGGACTCCCAAGAACCATCCCAACAACTCAGGTAGTTAGCCCCTAGGTCCCACTGAAGTTTTAGACCACTTGGCCCCTAGAAATCCCAAGATATGGACCTACAACATCGAGGAGGCTCTAGATGCTCTCATGCCAGCATCCAAGGACTATTTTTCCTAGTGTTGTGCTATCATCCCTATGATTTGAGCCATATTTTCAAGCCCAGAGCCCAGGTCACTGCCTAGAATTGAATGACATCTTCAAAACCAGAAGATAGCAAGGAAATAATGATGCAAATGAAAATACTTGAAAAATCCTTTAACTGGACCCCTACTAGCCACAAACAATTCATCAAACATATCATAAATATGTAATCTACAGGTGTAAACAACATATTTAAGCATAGGGGTCTCATACTTATATCATAATCGCTATGAAGCATTGTTCCCTTATATCATTTGTTGCATTATCATCTATTAGGTATAAATACATTGTTCATTCATTTTCAAGTGAAAATATGATGATATTCATACATATCCACTGTCATGAAACATATACATAACCAGCATAATAGCAACATAAATACCAATGAAATCATAGCCATGTGATTCATATATAAACTAGTATAATACTCATAGAAATACAAGGAGAAATAACCTCATATTGATGATGCAAAATCCAAACTCGGGATGGGACTACCATATTCCACCTAACCATAGAATGGCTGAGCCAAATCTCTCTTTATCCATTCACCCTTGTGCCATATTCCAAGCATGAATGTGGGACTCAAACCAAAAGAACCAACCAGGGCATCCCGAGGCTAAACCACCTCACCCTCATCAATAGAAACCACGCTTTACTGTAATCCATCTTGGATCACTAGGCCAACACAATAAACATGTAATAACAAGATTTACCATGATATCCACCCAATCACTAGGCCAAAAAAGCATGGATTCCACTTAATTTCTCCACCAACACCATGAGGAATTTTCTTGTCTCCTAGTCTCTCGATATTTACTACAATCCACACCAAATCACTAGGCCCTAAGCCAAGACCCACTCTCCAGAATTTACCACATATCCTAACCCAGTATTACTAGGCCCAACGAAGAGAAATTCACCTCTTGGCTTTATTGTATATCCCGCCATTCAACAACAAGGATTCCTAGGCCCACTGAGGCACATAATGTTGTCTTTACCGCAACCCACAGTTTGGCTCAAGGGTTACTAGGCCAGTGGATTTATCATGATCCATAGTCAGGTTCAATGACCACTAGGCCATGTGTTCTATCATTCAGAGATCAGTCTCACTCAACTTCGAATCCATCCGACAATCTAGATAACCAAAACATGAGAACCCCATCACACCATGGCTATTCGAAAATGGAAAGGCTAGGCCGAAAACACTAGTACACTTGGCAAATCCCATTCCATAACAAAAAAATAACCACACGCAATACCATGCATGAAAAATATAGCAAGGAAAATACACATGCAAATCAATGCTTGCAAAGAATACTGTTGTAACTGCTTGATCCTGCTCTTCCTTGCTTACTCCTTCCTTCCTCTTACCTTCTTTTCCTATTTCAACCAATTCCCAAATGCTCCAAGAAAACTCTAAGTGTCCAAGAGTGAGAGAAATAGAGAGAATAATGAGAGAGCTCCAAAATTGAACTGACAAAAGGTTACAAATTGATCCTCATAAGCCTTTTTATCAATTAATTCTGCATTTTCTTCATTTTCCATTATTTTCCTTAATTTTATTCCTCACATGCAACTTGTGAACTTTCTTGTTCCTTTTCTCCTAATTTCCATTATTTTCATAAAAAATGTGAAAAGAATTCCAATTGCCTTTCCAAAGCCTTTCCAATTTCATTTGCCAATTTACTTAGCCATAATAAATCAAATGAACACCCACACTAGGATTTCTTGCCCAACATTCATCTTGGAGTAAGTGTCCCATCAACCGTGGTTATTTTTTTTCCTTTATTAACTTTTATTACATGGAATTTTCACTAGTGCCGATACAGAACCCTCCCCCTTGGGGTACACTATCCTTGACGTTGAACCATGCCTATACTTTAGAAAAACCACTGAAAACAAAACATACTTCCCATGGAGATTTATAACATAGCTCGATGCAATATTTACAATGATCACGTTGCTGAAAAGAAAACCAACATGACAACATAACAACATAACATCATAAATGACATGACACCCATACCACTTATTGGAAATTTATAACAAAGCTCATGGCGGTATTTACATCCATAAACATATGTACATATATCAAAACATCACACCAAAACATATGTCAAATCATATACCAAACATCATGCCAAAACTTCTTTGCCTCAACCTGCAAACAATGAAGGATACATAGCCCACATCTGACCCATCATCTCCCATGTAGCTTCATTGGGTGGAAATTGCTTCCACTGCACCTTAACCTGCTCGATTACATGGTTCTAGAGCATGAGAACCTTTTTCTGTAGTATACACTGAGGTTCCAGCTGGAATTATCCATTTGGTTCTACCTAAAATACAAACTAGTCAATCACATGATCAACATCTTTAACATACTTCTTAAGCAATGACATATGGAAAACATCATGGACTTTCACTATCGGAGGTAGTGCAAGTCAATAAGTTACTGGCCCAATCCTATCAATAATATTGAAGGGTCAACAAAACCATAGTGCCATCTTGGCACATGATCCAATCTGTAAGGAGCTCTTCTTTGGTTTGTTGCATAAGTACACATGTTCCCCAACCTGGAACTCCTTGAACAACCTATTCCTATTTGCATAGATCTTATCCCTATCCTTTGCTGCCTTTAGATTCTTTATAACCTGCATTTCTTGTTCCATGTATGCCAACATGCTCAATCCAATCAACACCCTATTTACTGGATCGCTCCAACTGATAGGAGTATTGCAACTCTGTGCATATAATGCCTCAAACATACTCATCTTCAAAGATTCCTCATACCCATTATTGTAAGTGAATTCTACCAGTGGAAGATACTCTTCCCACTTTCATTGTTGATGCATCATGTACATCCTCAACATGTCCTCCAATATCCTATTAATGCTCTCAGTTTTTCCATCTGTCTACAGATGATAAGATGTACTGAAGGCCAACTCTGTACCCAAACCTACAAACAACTCATTCCAAAACTTGGAAGTGAAATTTGCATCCCTGTCTGACATAATCTTCTTTGGAACTCTATGCAATCTGACCACATATCTAATGAATATATGTGCTACATCGCTAGCTGAGCATGTAGACTTCGCTGGAATGAAGTGCGCAATCTTTGTCAACGTGTCCACCACTACCATGATGGAATCATGTTGTCTCATTGTCCTCGGCAAAAGTGTGATAAAGTCCATGGAAATTACCTCCCATTTCCATTCTAGAATCGCAATTGGTTGTAGCAGTCCATGTGGATGATTACACTTTTCCTTCACACGCTAACAATCGAAACACCTAGCCACAAATTATGCTACATCATTCTTCAGATTCGACCAATAATAAAATTTCTTCAATGCTGTCAATGTCTTTCGGTAGTCTGGGTGACCTGAATATGGTTTCGCATGAAACTCCCTAAAGATCACTTTCTTGAGCTCACTATTGTCTAGAACATATATCATGTTCCTAAATCTAACCTATCCATATGTTGTAAGACAATAGTCCACATACTGTGCACCTGCACCTGTACCTATACCTGTACCACTACCTATACCTATACATCTACCTGTACCTATACCACTACATATACCTTTACCTGTACATGTGCTCTACTACAACCTATCCATAATATCCATATAATTGACATCCTATTGGCCTCCCTGCAAGATCTTATCCTCTAAGTCTGTCCCATAGGAGCTCATAGCTGCTAAGTGATTTACTTGTACCCACCTACTAAGTGCGTCTGCAACCATGTTCTCCTTTCCTTTGATACACCTGATCTCGAATTCAAACACGTTGATCATGGCCAACCATCTAGCTTTTCGGGCATTCGGATTCGGTTTGTCAAACAAATACCTCAATCGAATGTGATCACTCAGCAACACAAACCTCCTGCCAACAAAATAGTGCCTCCACATCTTCAATGCATGTACGATTGCTACTAACTCATGATCATGTGTCAGGTAGTTCTGCTCGTGCCTGTTTAGTTTTCTTAACTCATAGCATACCCCCTGTCCTTCCTGCATAAGGACTCCACCAAGTCCTCTCTTGCAAGCATCTGTACATACAAAAGAATCATTTTCTAGATCTACAATATTTAACTCTGAGTCATGTGTCAACAACTTCTTAAGCTTCTAAAAAGTTGACCTCACACTCCTCTGTCTATAAAACTTCTTAGCTTTCCTCTGCAATGATGTAATAGGATAAGAAATATGGGAGACATTCTTGATTAACCCCTTGTAATAGCCTACCAACCCCATGAAATATATCCCCTCATCCACATTCTTGGGAGCTACCCGCTCCATGATGGCCCATATCTTTTCTGGATCCACTGTTATGCCCTCCCTGGAAACAACATGTCCCAAGTAGTGTACCTCAGTCTGAAAGAAATTGCACTTGTTGAGCTTAGCATACAACTGATGATCTCACAACAACCTCAACACTCCAGCTAAATGCTCAACATGCTCTTCCTCATTTTTAGAATATACCAATATATCATCAATGAACACAATAACAAATGTATCCAAATAGGGATGCAATAGACTATTCATCAAGGACATAAATGCAGTTGGAGCATTAGTCAAACTGAATGGAACTACAATACATTCATAATGCCCATACCTAGTCTAGAAATTTGTCTTGTAAATGTCCTCCTCTTTTATGTGTAACTAGTGATATCCAGATCTCAGATCAATCTTAAAGAACACATCTACTCCCTTCAATTGATCGAACAAGTCATCAATCCTTGACAATGGATATCTATTTTTTATCACTACCTTATTCAACTTCCTATAGATAGTGCACATTCTTAGAGTAACATCTTTCTTCTTTACTAACAACACTGGTGCACCCCAAGGCAATACACTTGGCCTAATGTATCCCATGTCCAACATTTCCCTCAACTACAACGTCAACTCTACCATCTCAGGTGTACTCATCTTGTAAGGTGATTTTGATGTTGGAGTTGTCCTTGACACTAACTCAATAGAAAATTCTACCTCCATGTGAGTTGGAAACTCTGAAATATCCTCAGGAAATACATCCTGAAACTATTGTAGAACTAGGTACCTACTCAAAACATCTGCATCCTCAACTTCCTTACCTTTTTCACTAGAAATATGCACTGTGAATAGCATACACCCTTTTCTGTGACTACGTTTTTCCTGCATAGTTGTCGCTATCCTAACTAATGTGGCTTTCTTCTTTCCTTGTAAGACTCTTCGTTCGCCATTGTCATCCACACAATCAATGGATTTGTCATAAAAGACCCACCTTGGTCCTATGAAGGTACAACCAATCCTTTCCAAACAACATATTGTATGATCCCAACGGTAACACATTCAATTGTGTTGCAGTAGGCATACTGTTATGAAACTAGCTCACAAAAAGATAGAAAAGATAGATCAATGACTTAGAAATCAACCTGTTCGGGGGGGGAACCTCCTTTACATTACACAAATGAACAATTCTTGGCTGATACAAATGAAAAAACCACCTTTCTATATATAGGAGTCTAAGGGGTCACAATATAATCAAAGCCTACATAACAATAATAATATAAGGGCACAAAAATAACATTAGTGGGCTTCTATGGGGCACAATAATAAAAATATGGAGACAATGGGGGCATAAAAATAACAATAAGGGCTACAATGACAATGGTAATGGTGGAATCACTAGTATTATAGGGACATAACATTCCCCTATCATTCAAAAAAGTGTTGTCCTTAACCCTTGAGTAGTTCTGGATGCTTCTGCATAAAATTTGCATCCTCCCACGTGGAATCTTCAGTAGGTAAGTTCTTCCAGTTGATGAGATACTCTGAAATTGATCGATCTCGTAGTTGTCGAGTTCTTGTTTATGTGAGTGCTTCAGGTTCCAATATGATTTTTCCTTCCTCATGAAATTCTAGCAATATTGTTTGAACTGGGAGCCTGTCACCTATAACCTTCTTTAAGCATGAAACATAGAAAACTAGGTGCACTCAAGCAGTTGCGGGAAGCTCCAATTTGTATGCCATAGTACCTATCTTTTGCAACACCTTGTACAAACCATAATACTTTGGTGATAATTTATTATCCTTCTTAGCTTGCTTGAGGGACATTTGTTTATATGGTTGCAGCCGTACGAATACCCAATCACCTACATCAAAACTTCTTTCAGTGTGATGTTGATCTGCATATTGTTTCATTCTATTCTACGCCAAAGTGAGGTTATCATTTAAGAGTTCGAGAACTTGTTGTTGATGCTTGATGTGAGATTCCACTACTTGAACCTTAGAATTTTCTCTTAAATATGATGTGATGGATGGTGGATGATATCCATAAAGTGCCATAAATGGGGTCATTTTTGTTGTAGTATGGAAGGAAGTGTTATACCATCGTTCAGCCAGAGGAAACCATTTGACCCATTGTGTCTATTTATCAGATACAAAGTAACAAATATATCCTTCCAAACATTTGTTTACTATCTCAATTTTCCCATAAGATTGAGGATGATAAGATGAGCTATGAGCTAACTGAGTACCAAGACCAAGAAAAAAATTTGTCCAAAAATTTCCAGCGAAAATGGGATCTCTATTGCTTACAATAATCTTTGGGTTTCCATGTAGCTTTTGAATTGTTTCCATAAATGCAGTAGAAACTGTACTTGCTATAAATGGATGAGATAATGCACAAAAGTGTGCATACTTAGTAAGTTTGTCAAATACCACCATGATAACACTCTTTCCTTCGAACTAGGGTAAACCTGTGATAAAATCCATTGAAACCTCCTCCCAACATTGGCTTCGAAAGGATAAAGGTTGTAATAGACTCGGGGTCTTAATTGTTTCAACTTTATTTTGTTGGCAAACAAAACATTCCGCCACAAACTTTTGAACATCTGATTTAAGGCCATCCCAAAAAAAATCATTCTTAACCCTGTGGTAAGTTTTTAGAAATCCTTAGTGCCTTCCTGAGGGAGAGGTGTGTAATTTCATAAGAATCTTTTGTTTGAGTTGGGAATTATTACATAGGTATAACCGATCTTTGTACCATAACGAATCATTTTTCCAACTAAATGTATCAGATGTACTGGGATCTTGTAGTAAATTTTCAATGAGTGCGCACACTTCTTCGTCATTCTTCCATTCATCCCTTTCTTTGTTTATCCAATCTGGTTGGATAATAGAAATGGCACAAAGAAATGCTTCCACATCCTCATCCTTTCTTGAGAGTGCATCTGCCACAACATTTTGCTTCCCTTTTTGGTACATGATTTCAAAGTCTCTTCTAAAGATAATCTTTGTGACCCAACATCTTTGTGACCCATTTTTGCTTCTCTTCTAAAGATAATCTTTGCTCTAAAAAGTATTTAAGACTATCACGATCTGTTTTTATCTTGAAATGTCTTCCCATTAGGTAGGGTCGTCATTTCTTAAGTGCATGTAGTATTGCCAACATTTCCTTCTCACAAATAGATTTTTGTAAATACTTTTCTTTAATTGGACAACTTTAGAAAGCAATGGGTCTTTCTTCTTGCATTAAAACAACACCAATTCCATTTCCTGAGGCATCACATTCCACAATAAATGTTTTTGTGAAGTCTGTTGTAGCTAACACCGGTGCTTGGCACATTGCCTCTTTAAGATGTTCAAAGGCCTTCGTTGCTTCTCGAGTCCATGAAAATGCATATTTCTTCAATAATGTTGTTAGAGGTGCTACTATTCTCCCCTATTTCTTAACAAACTTTCAATAATACCCTGTCAAATCCTCGCATATGCTTTATGGATGTGGGGATTTTCCATTCCTTAACGATTTTAATTTTTCTAGGGTCTACCTTAACATCTTCATGAGATACAATATGGCCCAGATATTCCACCTCTTGTACTCCAAAGAAACATTTGGAGCTTTTTGCATATAATTGTTTCTCCTCCAATAGTTTGAACCCTGCAACATGTTGAACAGATCCTTCCAAGACTTGTTGTAGGATTAGTAATAGTCATCAAAAAATACTACACAAATTTTCTAAAGGAAGGGTTTGAAAAAGTGAATTCATCAAACCGTTGAAATGAGAAGGTGCATTGGTAAGGCCAAAAAGGCATGACCAAAAATTCATAATGACCCTCATGAGTTCTAAATGTTGTTTTTAGAATGTCTTCAGTATTCATTCTGATTTGATGATATCCTAAATGAAGATCCAACTTGGTGAAGTAAATTGATCCATGCAATTCATCCAATAATTCATCAATGAAAGGAATGGGAAATTTGTCTTTAATAGTGAACTTGCTAAGCTCCCTATAATCTGGACACATGCAACATGATCTATCCTTCTTGTGAACCAATACTACTAGAGCAGAGAAAGACTTTGACTAGGTTGAATTATACCATCCTCTAGCATTTCTGCAACCATACGTCCAATTTCACTCTTTTGGGCATAGGGATATCTGTAAGGCATAATGTTTGGAGGAACACTTCCTGGAATCAATTGAATAGCATGATCATGATCAGGAATAGGTGGGATGCCTTTGGGACTCTCAAATACCTTGGAATGATTGTCCAAGACTTTTTGGAGATCTGGAGAAATAGATGATTTCGATGTGGGAACCTCTAGTGAACATAATTGTGGAATTATGCCTCATTGTTCTTTCTTTAGAAGCTTTTTCATTCCGTTAGAGTTGATTATCTTTCTCGGTTTCCCTGTGATACCCCTTAATTCAAATTCCTTTCCTTCCCAAAAAAATTTCTTGAAAATTTCTTGAAAATTAAAAGCTATTGTACCCAACAATTGTAGCCACTGGACTCCTAGTACAACGTCAACACCACCCATTGGAATGGAAAGAATTGGGCTATTCAATACATATTATCCCATGGATAGCTTGATATTATGGCACTTTCCAGAGAAATTTATGGTTCCTCCACTTACAACCATCACTTGACACTCTGGTGAATA
>APFE030369328.1:37888-61364 GCA_000404065.3 Pinus taeda
TCGGCTATGATTATATTATGACCCCTTAGACTCCTATATATAGAAAGGAGGTCTTGTCATTTGTATCATCCAAGAATTTTTCATTTATGTAATGTAATGGAGGTTTCCCCCTCGAAGAGGCTTATTTCTAAGGTGTTTATCTATCTTTTCTATCTTTTTGTGAGCTTGTTTCATACACGCAAATTGATACTTGCAAATAATGTTGTTGTAGCTTCTTGATCCTACTCGTCCTTGCTTGCTCCTTCCTTCCTCTTGACTTCTTTGCCCTTTTGATCGAATGCTAAAATGCCCCAAGAAAACTCTAAGTGCTTGATGAGTCTCATCATTGAGTAATTAGATGGGCCTTAATTAACCTTAATTCACCTCCTAGCTTAGTCAAACCAACTATTCTCACAACTTATTGCATAATTTTGATTATATTTTTCTTATGAGTTCAGTTAGAGTTGGATATTTTGCTTTTTGGTCTAATGTGCATGTAATGCATGGATAAAGGATCAAACCAAGGGAAATGCAGGGATAAAAGGTAAAAGTAAGGAACTATGGTAAAAGACCTTGGTAAAAACTCGAATGAGACAAGGGAGAGGAATTACAGGAGGTAAATCCTCCTCATTTACTACCCATCCATTCGAATATCCCTCCATCAGCTAAAAGCACACACAGCCAAATCAGGAGTACTAAAATATAGCCAAGCAAGTGGAAGTACAAGCAACCTCCCTACAAGAAGGCAGTCGAGCTAGTGAAAGTGAAAGGACAAGTTACCATTAAGTTGGGAGCTATACCTCCCTAATTTTGAGGGAAGTCATTGAGACTTCAGATGTATAAATAAAGAGGCTTAGGACCTCAGTTTTTTTAGTCAGTTAGTTAGTTAGGCAGTTAACCAATAGTCAGTCAATCAGTTAGAAAGTATTCGGACTTTTTGACCAGGGCAGACTTGTAACAGTTTAATGTAATACAGTGTTCTTTGATAAAGAATATGAGTTTCGATTTGAGCGAGCACTGAGTGAACTCATAGGGTTGAAGCTCTTGGGTTAGGGCCCAACCCTAGCAGCCAAAGCTCCTCTTTCTTGTATTGTATTCTAGCATAGAATCCTACTTTCTATTAATTAACTTAAGCAGTTCATTCCCATTATAGAAATAGCATAGATGCATGGTTTGATTGTTCCTTTGGTTAAATGGATGCATTTTCATTACAGTGGTTCAGCACAGATTTCTGGTTTCCTGCTCATTGACCCAAGTGGCTTCCTATTTTCTGTTCATTTACTGAGTGATTGCAGTTTCATTACAGTAGTGCAGGGAAGATTGGTTTTGTTTCAGTTTGTTCCATTTATGCTCTAATTTAATGAATAGGTTGGCAAAGAAAATATCCATCGGGATGCTCACAGGTGTCTCAGCCTCACCTCCACCCTTTGGGACCATGATGTGAGGAAGAAACCCTGTAGCAACCCCAAAAACACAAGGTTTTAGTTTTCATAGGGTTTGTCGTTTAAACACAATCATTGAGTTCATTGTGTTATCACTCTGTTCCTCTCATGATTATCCACCCCTTCACTCTCTCTTTCTGTCATTTAGACCTCCACCCTCTTCCCATATGTCTCATGCTGTCATTCTCCTTCAGCCTGAAATGCTCAGCGAGAGCTGTTAATTCACGTTCAAATGGTTTTTAACCATTGATCGCCTTTCACATGCAAAACCCACCAATCACTGCCTAATCTACTTTTCACATTTGAATTTCTGCCTTTTAAATCCCCACCGTCGATCTTCCTTGTCTGATCTGACGGTTATCGTGCACCCGCTCACCAACCTGATCGGTCACATCTCCACTGTATATCTGCTTTGCTAGATCCAGCGGTCTTCGCGCCATATCACGTGGATTTCTGTCTGAACGTTATCCACCCGAGAGCATGCAAGATGGGTGGCTTGCCTGTGCTACGTGTTAGTCGGGGAGGCTAATCGCATGAATTTTCAAAATACATCTTATGGTTTTAATGGCGCGCGAGATACAGCTTACCACCCTCCAAACCCGCTTGTCATTTCCGCACGTTTCTTTTCATGCTCCAATCTCCACCATCGATCTTCCCTGCCAAATCTGACGGTTGTCACATCACCCGATCGCTTTATCACCTGGAACTCTCCACTGTCGATCTGACTCTTGATCTAATGGTTGTTGCTTCACTCGATCGTCAACTGGCTTGGTCGATCTCCGTCGTTCATCTACCGATCGCCTCTGCGATATAATCCTAGCCATCCATCATGTTAGTCCACCATGTTCGCCCATTTGCCTACATACCCTCCTACTGTCCAATCTCAACCGTTCATTTACCCTTCACCCGCCTGATCCAACGCTCCTCATGCATTGTTTCTCCTTACGTCCTCTTTCCACCATTTTGACCTCTGACCGCTTCTTCTGCTTATACACAGACTTAGCCTAGTTGCCTTTTCCTGCACCTTAGGATAGTTTTATGCCCTTTTACTTCTGCAACTTAGATAGTTAGCATTAGATTAGTGTTGTTTAGCAATTCTTCTTAGTCTAGTTGTTTCATGATTAATTGGGTTATGGTGCTTTAGGTTTACATGTTGTTTTCTTCATTTCTACAGTAGAACAGCTCTCCGCTAGACTAGGTTTGCTCTGCTTCCATCAAAATCAAGCTTCTTCTGACCCTATAGAAGTCTGGCTTGGAACCCATGGGGTCTCTTGCCAAATGAGAAGTGACAACAGGCAGTACCTTCACTTCTACTTGTGTATATAGCACGGTCACCTCCAAGTTTGTACGAACCCCAAGTTGATAAGTAAAGCTGGTAGCCCTGGGAGTAGCAGCATTCTTGCTGCAATACCTAAGCTCATCACTTTTTGGCACCATTTCCGGGGAGGTTTCAGAGTAGTAGTGATTACATTTCTTTTCTTCTATTTTCTAGTTTCCAACTTTCTTCCATTTGTTTGTTTCTACAAAAGTAAACTAGTTTCTTTCTTTCATTTTGTCATTTATCTGCTTTCCTTTCCATTCTGCAAGTTAATCTAGTTTCATCCAATAATTTCAATTCAGCAAGTAGTTTCCTTTTGTTAGGGTTTTCACTCACTTAAGCAATTTCATTCTGCAAGTAGTTTCCATTCTATTAGTTTTTTTCATTTAATCAACAATTTACTTTCTGCAATTACTTCCCATTTTTCAAGGAGAATCTCACAAAAACCCAAAAACATTTCCTTTCATGCCTCGTGGGATTAGGGATACTTTAGGAAAATTCTTGCCAAACACCCCCACCTCATCCAACAGTCAACCTTCTTTCTTCTTCACTGACAGTGAATTGGAAGCCCCTTTAGGTGAGCAACTTGACATATTTGAGGAACCTATAAGGGAAGAAGAACAGGAAGAACCTATTCATACTGAACCAATGGTTGAACACTTAAATGACAAAGGAGATAGAGGGAGAATTGGGAGTGCCTTCCCCATTAGGGAAACCAATGGGGACACTAAAATGAAGAATATAAGCCCCTCTTCTCTACCTCATTTCCATGGCTTGACCACAGAGGACCTTGACACTTTTCTATTTAAGTTTGTTGTTGTCTGCCAAACCTATGACTACACAGATGATACATATAAGTTGAAACTATTTCCATCTACCCTCAAGGAGGCATCATTGTGTTGGTTCATGGGTTTAACTGGAGATAACATAACAACTTGGGCTCATATGCAGCAAGCATTTAACAACAAATATAGGGACTACTATAGGTCAAAGGACACCAAGGATGAGATTTTCAGGATGACCATAGGCCATGATGAATCCCTAGATTACTATGAAGAAAGATTCCAGCTCAGTTACAAAAGGGCCAGGTGCACACTTGACCCTGAATCACTAAAGTTGGTCTTGCTTAGAGGAATAAGGGAGGATATCCTAGACACCTTACATATGTTATCAGGTGGAGATATCTACCAACTACCCTATGAGGACATCAAGGCTATGTTTAGGAACCATTCTAGGGCAACCAGAAACAAGGGTAGAAGTAGTCAACCTATGGCCAGTACCTCATCTTCCAACTCATCCATCAAGGGTGAAATTGGAAATATGTTGAAGGACTCCAAAAGTGAGATGTTGTAAACCCTTGCCTTGTAATTGGATACCATGAATATCAGAGGAAAGCAAGAGGAAGCAGAGAGAGCCCTGGCCATCTTCTGTCCTAGGTGCACCAGAAGGCATCCTAGGAATGAATGCCCATTAAACTGTATTGAGATTTTCTCAGTCTATGAAGAAAACCACTCCACAAACAAGTGCCCATCCTTGCCTGGACTCAAATTTTTATATCAAGGAGCTGAAGGGGTCACGAAGAAGTTTTGCTACATTAACCAAAGGAGACCTCCTGGACCTAGACCATACTAGCAGGGTATGCAAGGATCATCCCATGCAATTACAGACCCAACCAAAACACAGCTACACATTCTTGGGGACCCCCTGCCAATCCTTCCTGGTCTACACCCCCTCCTTGGTCTTATGCATCTCAATATCATTCCCAGCCACCCAACCAATCATTTCAACCTTACAATCAGCCACAACATCAATGGAATACCCCACCCCAGGGGTGGAGGCCCCAATTCAACAATATTCCAACTCTATTGCCTCTATCACCTACACAACCACAACTCCTGCACTCTGCTCCACCTAGGCAACCCCAAAAGCCTACCCAGCCAAATCCAAACCCAAACAATAGGCAGGCTCAACAAACATATGGTGGAGAGACATCATACCCAGCTTATGCTATTGAAATTCAAGAGATCAACCTGAGATCTGGGAGAATTCTCCCAGATAACCAACCTCCCTCTCCACATAAGGAGGTTGAGGAAAAAAGAGAGGAAAGAAACCTTAAAGAAAATCCACCCTTTCCTGAAATATTAACCCAACCACGCCAGCCTACCCCAGAACAAACTAAACTTCTGGGAGAATTGGAAAACCTATATGTAAAGATTCCCCTTCTCCAGGCAATCAAAGATGTGCCTATTTACAATAAATTGATTAATGAGAAGTGCTTTAAGCATCCAGGAAGAATAAAAAGGGATGCCCCTACCATTAATGTCATTGGGAAGGTATCTGATTTAATGTTGGGGTAGGAAATATGTCCAAAATACTTAGACCCTAGAAGCCCTGTAGTCGATGTCCACATTAATGGCACCATTGTCCCACACACTCTAATTGATCTTGGGGCTGCCATTAATGTGATGACCAAGGACACCATGCTCAAGATTAACCTCCAAGGGTCATTAAGGAAGACCACAACAGTGCTACAACTTGCAGACCATTCCACATTCACCCCTAAGGGAATTGTGGAGGATGTGCTAGTCTCCATTGATTCCTAGGAGTACCCAGCAGATTTCCTAGTTCTCCAACCCAAGGCTAAGCTTATCGGTTACCCTTTCATCCTTGGGAGGCCATGGTTGGCCATAGATGATGCTTACATTAGTAGCAGAGCTGGGAATAGGACTTACCTTTATGGTTGGAGGAGGAGGAAGAAGATGAGCTTTATTCTGCCAAACTGTATACTTTGGAAGCCATCATAGGAGGAGGACAGCAAGATGAGGACGATTTAATTGAACACCTACTCCAGAGTCCAACTCCTAGTTCATTACCCCTAGAAGAAGAAGTAAAAGAAATGATGAATATTCATCAAATTGACTTATTCTTGGCCGATTCCAACCCTCTCCAAGTCAAAACCATAGAATTTGGGCCAGATAAAACCTTGAAGATTAATCCATCTCTCTCTACTTCAGAGGAGGAACAACTATGCAACTTGTTGAGGGAGAACCTAGAAGCCTTTGCTTGGCACGACAAGGAAATGAAGGGAGTACACCCCTCAGTGTGTATTCACCACATATACATCAAGGAAGGTTGCAAGTCAGTCAGGCAACCACAAAGGAGAATGAATCCAGCCCTCAAAGACATAGTCAAGGAAGAACTGCATAAACTATTAGATGCAGGGTTCATTTACCCTATCTCTGACAGTGAGTGGGTCTCCCCTTTGGTGTTAGTTCCCAAGAAGAATGGGAAGTGGAGGATTTGTGTCGACTATAGGGAGCTAAATAAAGACACAAAGAAGGATCATTTCCCCTTCATTGACCAAGTGTTAGATGGCTTGGCAGGGAAGAAATTCTTTTCTTTCCTAGATGGATTTAGTGGGTACAACCAAATTCAAATTTACCCAGAAGACCAGGATAAGACCACTTTTACCTGTCCATGGAGTACTTTTTCCTATAGAGTCCTTCCTTTCGGCTTGTGCAATGCTCCTGCCACTTTCCAGAGAGTAGTCCTAAGTATTTTTGTTGAATTAATTCATGACAATATGGAGATCTACATGAATGATTTTACACCTTATGGTTGTGATTTCCAAGAGGCCCTGACTAGCCTGGGCAAAGTATTATGCAAATGCATTGAGATGAACCTGTCCCTCAGTCCAAAAAAATGTGAATTCTTAATGACTGAAGGGACTATGCTAGGTCACTCAATATCTCAGCAAGGACTGCAAGTGGACCCAAACAAAGTAGCAATCATTCAAAGGCTCCCTCCTCCACAAAAGCAGAGAGATGTTAGGAGTTTCTTAGGGCTAGCTGGATATTACAAAAGATTCATAAAAGACTTCAACAAGCTAGCCTCTCCTTTGTTTGGATTATTGGCCAAATATTCTGAATTTATATGGTCAAAGAGCTGTCAAGAGGCCTTGGACATTTTAAAGGATAAGGTAACCACTGCACCAATCTTTAGAGGCCCAAACTGAGCCCTCCCTTTTCACATTCATGTTGATGCCTCACATAAAGCCATAGGAGCAGCCTTAGGATAGGTAGAAGAGAAATTGCCTTATGCCATCTACTTTACCGGTAAAAACATGTCAAAGGCTGAACTAAACTATACTGTGACAGAAAAGGAACTCCTGGCTGTTGTGCATTCATTAAACAAGTTTAGGCATTACATTACAGGCTATCAGACATTTGTGCATACTAATCATGATGCAATTAAATATTTAATGAACAAACCATATGTAAATGCTAGAATCATCAAATGGTTACTTTTATTGCAGCAGTTTGATTTAACTATTGTTGATAAGCCTGACAAAGAAAATGTTGCTGCTGACTTCCTCTCTAGAATGAATCTGCCTACAAGTGAAGAAGGAATGGTGAATGATCAGTTCCCAGATGAGCATTCGTTTTCTATTTCAGTGCTCTCCCCATGGTTTGCTGATATAGCAAACGATCTGGTGTCAGCACAATTCCCACCAAACCTGCCCTCCAGAGAGAAGAGCAAGATAATTAGGAAGAGTGCCCCCTTCACCTGGATTGGGGGCAATCTGTTCAAACTTGGTCCAGATCAAATCTTGAGAAGATGTGTAAGGGAAGAGGAGGTCTTTGACATCCTTCTGACCTGTCATGATGGGCCTTGTGGAGGTCACTTTGCAGCAAAAAGGACAACATTCAAGGTGTTGCAAGCAGGCTATTATTGGCCTACTCTTCATTAGGATGTGAATAAATATGTTAGTTAGTGTGATCGGTGCCAGAGGATGGGAAAGCCAACTTCAAGGGATGAAATGCCCCTACAGCCTCAAGTGACTTTCGAGCCATTTGAAAAGTGGAGCATTGACTTCATTGGGCCTATCAACCCTCCTTCAAAGCAAAAACAACACTTCATTGTGTGCACTAATTATCTAACTAAGTGGGCAGAAACTTAAGCAATTAAGGCAGCAACAGAAGAAAAGGTGGTTGAGTTCCTAAGGGAGAACATATTCTACAAATTTGGGTACCCTAGAGAACTAGTCACAGACCAAGGCAGCGAGTTCACCTCCAGCATGATCGAATAACTGCTCAAGCATCACAAGATCGAACATACGACCTCCACTCCTTATCATCCACAAGCTAATGGACAAGTGGAGGTGACCAACAAAGCACTAGAGAACATCCTAACCAAGGTAGTGAACAGCGGCAGAAAGGACTGGGCTAAGAGACTAGTTGAGTCCACCTGGGCCTATAATACAACATCGAAGACCACCACTGGGTTTACACCCTATGAGCTAGTCTGTGGGAAAAAGGCTTTGTTGTCCATTGAATTTGAAGATAAAACATTGAGGGTGGCAGCCCAACTAGATCTAGATCTCAGTCATGCACAAGGAGAAAGGTTGTTCCATTTGAATGGCCTAGATGAATTCAGAATGCAAGCCCTCCTTCATACAGAGATAGTTCAGCTTCAGAGGAAGATCTGGCATGACAAGCACATTAAGGAGAAGTTGTTTCAAGAAGGAGATTGGGCCTTATTATATGATTCAAGGTACAAATACTTCAAGGGAAAGATAAGAACAAGATGGCTTTGACCATATGTGGTGGAAAGATGCCATGACAATGGTTCAGTGCGAATCAGGAATATAGATGAAGAAGTCATTCCATTGCTAGTTAATGGACATAGATTGAAATTATAGAAGAGGCCTTCATCTAAACAAGATTTCATTGATAGCATCAGTAAGACAGTGATGATGCTGGAGCAAGTTTCAACTCCTCCCTCATCAGGTCACTGAAAAAGAAAGAAAAAATAGAATAAAGGTTCAGGTGAAAACCTCCATGAGGCGCCTGAGTCCCATCTTTGGGTTGAAAACATCCATGAGGCAGCCCAAGGATGAGAAAAAAAGGAAATAAAAAGAAGATCCCTGGGTGAAAACCTTCCTTGAGGCGCCCAGGGCAGATACCTAGGGTAAAAACCTCTTTGAGGTAGCCTAGGTGTTTTTCAAAAAATATAATAATAAAAGAAGAAAAAAAATGCAATTGTTGTTTGCAGGAGGATGAGAAAGATAATCAAGGAGCAAAGAGAATATCCAAAGGGGGCCCTGCCTCACATATGTTCATCTCCCCCACTCCTTACCATGCATCCCTCCATAAATTCCATTGTTTTTTTTCACTTCACTACTTCAATTCGTGAGAAGATTATGTTTTCCACGGCATCACCTCACCCATGACCATCATCCCTACATCCACACACACTCCTACCCCCTCTATCCATTCATTGCACCATCCGCATAGACACCATCAATAGACAGTAGGGGAGGAAAAAAAGATGACTACACAGCAGCAGCAGGATCAGATCTGTAGTCACAGACACCATCCACAGACAGTAGAAGAGGAAGAAGAATGACTGCCAGCAGCACCTATGATCTTTGACACTTGCAGCGTGGCATTAAGGCCACAGGTAAGTATCATAATCTCTCACTCATCTGCATCATTTGATCAAAAGTTGTAAAGGTTAAGAGGTAGTTGGTTTGTGAGTAAAAAGGTGGTCAGTTTCCTTTAAAAATTTTATGCCCTCCAAAACCTCAAGATCCCTATAACATGGACAATCTTCAATGACTTACCAACAGAGGATGACATCAAAACCTTCATCTATGATGTTAGTCCTTCTGCCAAGAAGGAGGAGAAAAAACAAGAAACAACATATGCAGAGCTAGATGGGGATGAGATGGATAAAGAAGACACTAATACAAAGGAACATGATGCAAAAATGGAAGAGGAAGAAGGCATTGAAACAAAGAAGAACAAGTAGCAAGAAACAAAAGAGCTAAGTGGCTGCAAGGATAGAGAAGCAGCTGAACAATCAAAATTCCAAGGCCTTAATCAGCACCCATAATTTAATTGCAAATAATCCTCAGCTAACACTCAGATATCTTGCTGCCCAAGGGCAAGCAAGTACACATTTTGAGGATATGTTTAGGCTGATAAGAAATGATAATATACATGCCTTCTAACAGAGATGAGACACTGCCACATAGCTTGAAGAACAGAGAATACCAGTGGGAAGATGAAGAAAGGAAAGAAGGATGCTATAAACAAGAAGAAAAGACCACAGCAAAAGAATGAGATGTCAGAGAGGCTACCAGAGCCACTAAGTTGCTCATAGGATGAGAAACACTTTCAGTAGAGGGGTGATGATGAGTCTCATCATTGAGTAATTATGTGGGCCTTAATTAGCCTTAATTCACCTCCTAGCTTAGTCAAACCAAATATTCTCACAACGTATTGCATACTTTTGATTATATTTTGCTTATGAGTTGAGTTAGAGTTGGATATTTTTCTGTGTGGTCTAATGTGCCTGTAATGCGGGAATAAAGGATAAAAGCAAGGGAAATGTAGGGATAAAGGGTAAAAGCAAGGGAAATGCAGGGATAAAGGGTAAAAGCAAGGAACTATGGTAAAAGACCTTGGTAAAAACTCGAATGAGACAAGGGAGAGGAATTACAGGAGGTAAATCCTCCTCATTTACTGCCCATCCATTTGAATATCCCTACATCAGCTAAAAGTACACACAGCCAAATCAGGAGTACTAAAAAACAGCCAAGAAAGTGGAAGTACAAGCAGCCTCCCTACTAGAAGGCAGTCGTGCTAGTGAAAGTGAAAGGACAAGTTACCATTAAGTTCGGAGTTATACCTCCCTAATTTTGAGGGAAGTCATTGAGACTTTAGATGTATAAATAAAGAGGCTTAGGACTTCATTTTTTTTAGTTAGTTAGTCAGCTAGGCAGTTAACCAATAGTTAGTCAGTCAGTGTGCAAGTATTCAAACTTTTTGTCCAGGGCAGACTTGTAACAGTGTAATGCAATACAATGTTCTTTGATAATGAAGATGAGTTTTGATTTGAGCCAACACTGAGTTAACTCAGAGGGCTGAATCTCTTGGGTTAGGACCCAACCCTAGTAGCCAAAGCTCCTCTTTCTTGTATTGTATTCTAGTATAGAATCCTGCTTTCTGTTCATTAACTTAAGAATTTCATTTCCATTGCAGCAGTAGCATAGATGCATGGTTTGATTGTTCCTTTGGTTAAATAGATGCATTTTCATTACAGTGGTTCAACACAAATTTATGGTTTCCTGCTCATTGACTTAAGTGGCTTCCTGTTTTCTATTCATTTGTTGAGTGGTTGCAATTTCATTACAGTAGTGCAGGGCAGATTGGTTGTGTTTTAGTTTGTTCCATTTATGCTCTCATTTAATCAATAGGTTGGCAAAGAAAAGATCCATCAAGATGCTCACAGGTGTCTCGGACTCACCTCCTCCCTCTGGGACCATGATGTGAGGAAGAAACCCTGCAACAACCCCAAAAACACAGGGTTTTGGTTTTCATAGGGTTTGTCGTTTAAACACAGTCACTGAGTTCATTGCATTGTCACTTTGTTCCTCTCATGATTATCCACCCCTTCACTCTCTCTTTCTATCATTTAGACCTCCACCTTCTTCCCATATCTCTCATGTTGTCATTCTCCTTCAGCCTAAAACGCTCAACAAGAGCTGTTAATTCACGTTCAAATGGTTTTTAACCATCGATCGCTTTTCACACGCAAAACCCACCAATCGCTGCCCAATCCACTTTTCGTGTTTGACTTTCTACCTTTTAAATCCCCATCGTCGATCTACCTTGTCAAATCCGACGGTTATCGCACACCCACTCACTAACCTACTCGGTCACATCTCCGCCGTAGATCTACTTTTCTAGATCTAACGGCCTTTGCGCCATATCGTTTGGATTTCTGTCCGAACATTATCCGCCCGAGAGCATGCGAGATGGGTGGTTTCCCCATGCTACATGTCGGCGGGGAGGCTAATCACGTGAATTTTCAAAATGCAACTTATGGTTTTGAGGGCACAAGAGATATAGCTTACCACCCTCCAAATCCACTTGTCATCTCTGCGCATTTCTTTTCGCACTCTAATCTCCATTGCTGACTTGCCCTGCCAGATCTGACGGTTGTCGCATCACCCAATCGCTTTATCGCCTGGAACTCTCCACCGTCAATCTGACTCTTGATCTGACGGTTGTCACTTCACCCGATCGCCAACTAGCTTGGTCGATCTCCACCGTTCATCTACCGATCGCCTCTATGATATAATCCCAGCCGTCCATCCTATTAGTCCACCATGTCCACCAATTTGCCTACATACCCTCCTATTGTCTGATCTCAACCGTTCATTTACCCTTCACCCGCCTAATCCAACCGTCCTCATGCATTGTTGCTCCTTACGTCCTCTTTTCACCATTTTGACCTCTAACTGCTTCTTTCGCTTATACATAGACTTAGCCTAGTTGCCTTTGCCTGCACCTTGGGATAGTTTTATACCCTTTTACTTCTTCAACTTAGATAGTTAGCATTAGATTAGTGTTTTTTAGAAATTTTGCTTAGTCTAGTTGTTTTCATGATTAATTGGGTTATGGTGATTTAGGTTTGCATGTTGTTTTCTTCATTTCTACGGTAGAACAACTCTCCCCTAGACTAGGTTTTCTCTCCTTCCATCAAAATCAAGCTTCTTTTGACCCTATAGAAGTTTGGCTTGGAACCCCTGAGGTCTCTTGCCAGGTGAGCAATGACAATAGGCAGTACCTACACTTCTACTTGTGTATATATCACAATCACCTCCAAGTTTGTACAAATCCCGAGTTGATAAGTAAAGCTGGTAGCCCTGGGATTTGCAGCATTCTTGCTGCAATACCTAGGCTCATCAGTGCCCAAGAGTGAGAGAGAGAGAGAGAATAATGAGAGAGCTCCAAAACTAAACTAGCAAAAGATTACAAACTGATCCTCAAAAGCCATTTTATCAATTAGGCCTCTATTTTCTTCATTTTCCATTATTTTCCTTCATTTTCCTCCTCACATGAAAACAGTGACCTTTCACCTTCCTTTTCTCCTAATTTCCATTATTTTTATAAATAAATGTGCCAAAATTTTCATTTTCCTTTTCAAAGCCTTTCCCATTGCCTTTGCCAATTTCCTTAGCCATAATAAACCAAAATAACACCCACACTAGGATTTCTTGCCCAACATTCAGCTTGGAATAAGTCTCCCATCAACTGTGGTTATTATTTTTTCCTTTATTAACTTTTATTACATGGAATTTTCACCAGGGTTGTTACAAAAATCACAGGATTTCCACAAGAAGGTGAAATATATTTCTGAAATCAACAGTTCAAAGAGAAGGTATGGACACCATTCCTTAAAATATCAAGAGTAGGAATAATATATTGGGTCAATGGAGGACCAAGAAATTGGTTGCGGCATCCTTGGGATAAATTAACCCTTATCATAAATAAATACATAACTTGTGAGGGGTGATATAGTGTTATTTTCTTCTACCGTATTAGACTCCTATGGCACCTATAAAAGGAAAATCCCCTCAATATGCCCTATTTTACATTGGATAGTCTAGGAAATATGTCCAAGAAAATTCAAAAGTATCCTATAAGTAAATATGGAAGCCTCTATCACCATGGACTCATCAAAATAATTGTATAACATGAATTCTAAAAATGTAACAAGTCATGGGAATAATTTTTAAGAGAGAGTAAGTTCATTGAAGAAGAAATTCATCATGAGGAAACATATACAAGTGTAGAGGAAATAACTATTCCTCTAGCTACATAAAAATTCAAGCAGCCAAAGAAGAATAATATAGAAATTGGAGGAAGGACAATTACAAGGTCCACGACACAAAAAGAACAAGAATATCAACAAAAAGAAAATATTTTCACAACTTTTACAAGGAAGCCAAGAAAAAATCAACAAGATGAAATAGAGAGAGAAATTTGCAAAGCTAAAACAATGTAATATGATTAAATTGAAGCTTTGGAGGCTCAAGGGATACAACAATCAATAGATATGGAACAAGGAAAAGAAGATGAAAATTCTATAAAATAGGAATTTTCAAACAAGTTTGAAAAAGAGACCAAAAGTATATCTAAACAAGTAAGGGACAATGAACATTCTTCTAAACATGAAATAGAAGAGGAATTTAAAACAATATTATAAGAACATAAAGGTAAGGAAGAAACTATTGGGTCTCCTTATAAAACTCAACAACAAAATAAAGTAAAGAAGTTTACAAAATATATTAAAAAGAAAGATCAAGGAAATGGAAGTTCTTAAAATATATCTCAAAGAAGAAATGAGTTGTTTAGAACATGAAGCTGGAAAGTTAATGAATAAAATGAAAGACTCAAAAAAGAAAATAAAAAGCTTAAAATAGAAAACACTTTGATTTCAAAACAAACCTACAAGCGGTTTCAATAGAAGAAGGAAATGGAGCAACAATATAAAGGTTTGAAAGTATGAACATTGGCACAACCAGAGGAAATAAGAGACCTTACTTAGTCCAATATTAATGTATTGTTGCAACTTGTAGGTGCACCTGAAGATATTTAAAGAATATGTACAAATAATACATTTTGGTTTCATATGGACATGCAATATCTCCAACTTGGAGGAGATGTTGGTTATCATTTTGATACCCATTCCAATACAACATCAGTTTTAATTTTCCTTTACTTTCTCCATTTTTCATTCCATATCATCCATTTCATTATTATTTTAGCCCAAAAGTGCGAAGTAAAAAATATTTTATCATTTCTTTTATTTCTTAGAATTTTGACAAAAATTAGGCATTAGAAATAATTTTTTAACAGTAAAATTACAGGAAGTTGTTACTTCTATTAAATGCATATTTGTTGACACGTGTATAGAACAATTAGATCAATTCTGAGATATGGAACATATTCCTTCGTGTATAATTATGGTGAAATACCTATCAATCAACAAAAATATTCTCCATGTGTGCCAAGTAAGAATTAATTCAAATTTCTTGGGACTTTTCCCCATTCTTTTGTATCTTGAAGATTGAACTCAACGTGCATAGAGCCAATAATAGTTTCTTATTGTTAGTTTTTATAAGTCTCATGTTATTAGTTTTGAACTTGATATAAATACCCAAGACTTTGAAGGAAAAAGAGAGGTCTTTTTATTAATAATATTTTCAGATTTGGAACTTGGAGATATCAAACTTGTGTGTATGGTTTAAATTATTTATTTTCATTGATATATATTGTTGGTTAAGTATATCTAACTAATAAGTTTTAAGGTGTACAAGTTGAGCATTGGAGGGACTCCTTTTCTAAGCATGTACACTCTTTCCTTTATTTGTTTTCAATTGTATATAATTGGTATGTACATCTTTGAATTGATTTACTATTGTCATTTTTTGTTTTATTGTGAGCTCGTGATATGTACCTAATGACAAGCTAACTGATATATGTGTAAAATACCATGAATGATCATCCTTAATAGGAAAAGGTTGTAGTCCATGCATGATATATACAAGTTAGTGTTGCATTAATGCATCATAGGTCCCGCTTTCATAGATTCAGAATGATTTGAGGAGCAAGCATATTATTGAGTTTTGTAAAAGATTAGGAGTGTCCATCTCTTTGACAAAAGGCCCTAATCTATGCTATTTTAATTAAACTAGACATACTCAAACATTCATTTCAATTCCATTTGTGTGTGTATCTTCTTCTAAAACCCTTTCAAAGCCACTTTCACAAGTTGATGTGAGAAATGGAAACATAGTAACTGTGTAACATGTGGCGTTGTCACCTAAGGTCAAACCAAGCCCCAATTGATCTCACTAAAGTACTTGAAGAAGATTAACTTGTTTCATAAAGAGTTTTAGAATTTTTCAATTAGGATAAGTTGGTCGAGCTTTGATCTTGCACATATTGTGCTTGCACCTTGCACGCTTACGAGTCTCATTTGGCATTTTAATGGTTGGAAAATTAAGCAACATAATTTTAACCAATAACTTTCAATTTAGTTTAAATTTCTTTGCAAATGGTTAGACAATTAGTATCAATTTGAGGTTCTATAAGACATGAGCATCCTTTTTCTTGTACGTTTGAATGAAAGAGATGTACTAGAAGAATTGTCTGTTATAAAATGTTACTACTTTGTCTTTTTATTCATTTTAAATGATGGTCATAATTTCCAAGTATTGTTTTGAGAAACTCATGCACAAAATGTTGGAGATGGAGAACCAACTACAAAAACAGAATATATTATGGACTACCAAACCCTCTCTTATTGTTTTACTATTATTAGTTTTTCTACTACTTGCAGATCCAATGCTTTTTATCAATATTGAGCTCTATCCATTTTCTAAATGTAAGGAACTCTTTCTATTCCAAATTATTCATAGTGTTTAAAAAAGTATTTCATGTATTTAATATGTTTCCTATAATGGAATTTTGGCCATTGGACAAGCTTTATAAATTGAAATAGAATGGATAAGAGGAGATAAAGGGTTTGGATAAGAACATCGAAGGAAAGGATTAATATTAGACTTTAAAAGTTTACACATATTTTAGGTTAACATCACCTATAATTGGGTTTACCTGAAAATCCTTAACAATGGGAAATCTAATTTATTAATTGTATTTAATGAGAAAGATACCACACAATGGAAAATTTTCATTAAGATTCAAAAAGCTATAGTTTCAAATGACAATGGCATAAAATGGAAGTAAATTTGAAAGGATATCTTGGTTCATAATATAAGATAATTTTCATTGGCTTAATATTGAAAGTTTTTAGTAAGCTTGAGTTTAATTTAAAACTTCATTTTCATTAATAAGGGCTTCATATCCTTATGAAGACAGAACTTCCTTCCACTTCATATTTGAATGCAAAAGTTCAAAGGAAGCATATGCATTGCCAATGACATCCAACCTATCAAGGAGGATATTTTTTTTATCAGGAATCATTTCAATTAAGTTGAAACTCAAATGGATGTAAATCTTGAGTGAATACTAGCAGTCAATAGGATTCAATAAAGCTAATATTTCTAATAAAAAATCTATACAATGTTATTATGCTTGGAAATTTAGCTCTTTCCATGCTATGATTTCATCATCTTAAGATTCCTCTAAATCCACTAGGCCCTAAACCCCCTAAACTTACCTTAAACCCTAACCTATTAACCCCTAACCCTTTAAACATTGAGCCTTAATGCGGCCTTATAACCCTTAAACCACTAAAATATTAACCCCTTACACCCTATACCACTAAAACTTAAACCCCTTAAACCCTAAACACTACCCTAAACCCTAATTAAAATCTACATCTTATGTCTACTTCTCAAGTTACTCTCAATTTATTGTGTACGTAGAATATATCAATGAAGAAAAAATAACACGTTATTTTTCTTCTACATTTAACATATAAACATTTATAAAAACAATCTACAATATAAAGAAATATAATGAATAACTTACCAAGGGACAATATTCATTATTGTCTTCAACGTGTCCATACTCTCTACAATGTCTTTTAGTTATTTTTATTAAAATTTTCCTCCTTTTATAGCCCTTGCATTCATTACAAGGGCAATAACATTTTCGATCACCCAAATCCTCCAATACAGATCTCATGTATCCTTGTCCTCTTGGATGGATGTTATGTGACATTTTTCCTTACCAAACTTTCTGTGACTATTATCTTCAAAAATAAACCTCAATAGTGTTTAACTATTTGTAATGTGATTAGTAAAAAAAATATTTTTGTATTCTGGCAAAAAAATAACCATCATATACATACATATATCACTTTTCATTGGAATTCCAATGAATATTGACTAGAGAGATGTTGTTCAATAGGAAAAATATTGACTTCATTAAATGTTAGTATTCTAATAGATAGATTATTGACCTGGTCAAACATTAGATATGCCACAAAAGGTGAATGTTCTTCAAACATCCGACGAACATTCAATGTTTGTAGGATATCTAACGAACACAGTTTTCATCAAATATTTTATGAATGTACCACCATATATCCAAAAACAATTGTGTTCATCAAATATCTAATGAATGTTGGGGCTTTTTTGAAAAAATTATGAAAAATACAAGTAAAATACGATAGTACAACTAAATGTTTGAAGCACGATGCCATATTTTTCGCCTATATGTATGAGTGAGCATAGATCAATGTTAACTTTGGATCTATCAAGCGCAACAAAAGGGATCAAATCTCTCAAGGTGAAAACCTCTTTTTTGAGTTCAAAATTTGAGGAAAGGTTTGCACCTCAAGAAATTTGATCTCTCTTAGTGCTTGATAGATCTGGAGTTAAGATGGAACTATGTTGGTTTAACTTTATATACATATGTTGCTTTTCTCATAGTCACACTTGCTTCTTTTTCCATATTTTCATATCTTTTATATGAAAAGGGAGCTTAAATTCATAGAATATTCATATCTTTAACTTAACATATCGCAAGAAACGTCATGCCCTATCTCTCCTTCTTTTGAATATTAATTGTAGCTTTCTCCAAAGTCAATACTTGTGACTTATGGATTGTTAATCCAAAGCAAGTTTCAAAGGTAAATGTTTTCTTTTACATATTTTAGTAGGTGTAATAAGAACTTTTTGAGGTGATGATTCATGCCATCGTACTCCCATAGACTTATCAAATATTACTAAAACATATGTGGGTTTTTCTGGGGGTGAATCTCTAGGGTTATACACAAATTTTTCTACAATTCCAAAAGCACCATTTACGAGCCATGTATTACTCCATATGTTTTATGTAAGCATCAATGAGCTCCAACTGCAATAAGTAACTCAACTTCCATTTATTCCTCATCTATTTCCATGTACTTTTTTTTCCTTTTTGTGATGACATTGGATACCATGGGACAATTTAGATTTATAAACAAAGTTTATTATGATTGTGTACATCATCATTTGTCACAATCAAAGGTATTTCGTTATCGAATGAATCTATTACTGAAAGATCCGAGAATGTATTGTATGAATCATAAGTAATTTCTAATCTTCCATAGTTTGCATTGCATCCCTTAAATTCATCAACAAATGACAAAATTGTATTTCTTAGTTGCTTTGTCCATCTTGTTGAAACACAATATTAAGCATCAAAATCTTTGTGAATGAGTTTCATAATTCTCTTGCAATATCATCACATTCATATATAGGTTTATCCATAATAGTATGCAATTGTTCCAAATCACCGACCAATATAATTGACCTCCCACCAAAAGCAATATTACCATTTTCTGGGAAAACCCGTCGAATTCTTGAATCCATGCTTTTTTTTAAAAATCATCCAATGAAACTCATTTCATCTATCATAATATATTTCATATACCTAATCTCTTCCTATAATATAATTAAACATGATTCTTGTAGAGGTATTATGCCTTTGATTTGCAGCTGAAGTGTAGAATGAATTGTTGTTGCATATATGCTGAAAGTTGCAATCCTTGAAGGAGCTAAAAAGAGTAAGGGAATTTTCTTAGCAGAAGACTCAGTTGCATGTGCATTTTTAATAGTTCCAATCAAGTTATAATTTATTGCACCTATAGTTGCTTGGATTATCTAGCATAGTGGATCAACCCCTAATTTGTAATGGTCAAGGATAGTATCAAATTATTTTCTCTATTAAACCCCAATACATCCAAAGGAATAAGCCTTTCCAAGTTGGCTACTGTGAATGGAATTCAAATTTCTCTTTTCAGATAAGAAATTAATAGTGAAATTGGAAGTAGAAACATCAACAAAATTTATGTTCCAATTATTCTCACGATCATAATATATATGCTCCACATCTCATACTCATTGTAATATATGTATTTATTTTTAGATAATGCACACATGATCTCCCACTAATTCTCTCTAGAATCTACAGGTGGATTTGAAACTTCTTCCTCATTGGATTCAACTAGATCAATTGGAGGCACTAGATTGTGATAAACATGCTATGGTTCACATTATATATTTTCTCAATTATGTGATATCTCATCATATGTGTGACCAATATCTCTCCTAAACTCATGAAATTACTTGTATAATACCAACACAATTTAACAAACTTGTGATATGTTCAATCGAGAATTAAGTTAAATCAAAGGAACACATGTATAATAGCTTCATCCTTTCATAGTCACCATTTTTCCTCATGTCGATGTTTGTCATATGACCATGATTTTTCCACGTCTATCAAAGCATGGTGCTCAATGTGAGTAGGTCACTTGGTATATGTATCAATAAGTGAATTTTCACTGTCAACGTTGTATGTCTCAACATGTACTTCTTTGAAAACCTTCATATCAACATTTAGAACCTAAAATCAATGACTAGATTCATAAAGAGGGATCTCTAGAAGTAAATGACTTGCCTCATGTGCACTTATATCTCTGTCAACAATGGTTTCACAAAAAAACTCCTATATGCATGTGCTGCAATTTCATTTGTATTTTTAATAGAAGAGAGACACATCAAAATATCATGAAATGTTTCTATCCTTTTTCAAATTTTGTTGCATATTTTTCTATGTAATTTTTTACGACATGCTTCAAAAGAACAAGTTTTCGATCTATATTAGCCCTACACATAATCAACATTTTACAATTGTTTATATTGATTATATCATTTCTTCGTCTTGGTTCATACTTCTTTTCTCAATTTTCATCAACATAAAGTTTTGACTAATCACATATATTTCATGGTGCCTTATATCAATATAACAATCTTCCTTCCTTATTTCAAAGGAAGGATCTCTCATTCTAGGTGATGTGACACTCAACACAATTAATAAGTTCTTCATAATTAATCATAGACCCTTAGATTGAAATGTTTTTTTTTTGTGTCTTTTAAGCAAGGATGGTCATGTACATTGAGTCTAACCCAAATATATCTTTGATGTTGATCACGTGGATTCATTGCATGTACACACCCATACAAATATTTTTTTGCAATTATAAATTGAATAAGATTATCCCAATTTAAAGTGTCTATGTTAGGAGAATTTTTTAACCATAGAAATCCATGCACATGCAGAGATCCATGATGTTGCCACTCATAGTGACACCAATAATTTGTAGATTTACAAAAACATTTGAAAATTTCATCTCGAAACATTGTATGTCTAAAGTGCATATAATGTGCTACAATATGAGGATTATCAATTAAATTTTTACGTCTCCATTTCCTAACTTCCACAATCTACAAGAATGTCCCAACATTTATTTATGCAAATAGGAAATTACATACCTATGGTACTCAATAAAAACAATATTGTAAGACTCCCAATCGTTGATCAAGTCAAATAAATCATCACGACCTCATCAAATCATCTGTGCCTCTTAATACAGTTCAAAACTGCATTAACCTTTCTCCAAGTTGTGATTCTAGCAAATTTTGCAAATGTTATCTTAACTATTCCACGGTTGTTGGTAGGTTTTTCATATTCTTCTTTACAAAAATTGTAGATGAGGACTGGGAACGATGTCTCATGATAATATTGAGTAAAAAGTATATAAAGTGTGGGTGCTTTCCAGACATATTGTCATGATATCAAAGAAGATGTTATGCATACTCATGTAGCTGGACATTTCGCTTTCATGCTTGCAACCAATTTGCTTCACCATTTTGGAACAATGTTGGAAATTCCATATTGAATAATCCCACAGCGTTATACTCATTGATTCGAGATGAGTCAATGTCAGGCCAACTAAGCACTTACTCCTGATTCTCGTTATATTCCTCTACAGTAGGGTTATTTGGACAATCTCGAATAATATCAATCTCTTGTCTTGGATTTGAATAATTTTCTACAAAAGAAGTTGTTTGTAAGACATGTAATGTATCATCAATCTATGGAACCCCTTCCAACATTGCAAATTCAGTGTCATTGTCTATCTCTAAAAATGTAACACATTTAATCAAATGTGATACATTTGTTGCAATTTCAGGTAATTCTTTAAGTGCATTCTCATCAACTTGAGCTCCATGATAATATGGATCATTCTTAATATTATAATTCAATGCACATAGTACTTTATCTTTTCTAACAACAATTGTCAAATCCAAGTCTTGAATATGTCTAGGTAATCTCATGTCAAGATTTCCAACCTCTTGTGGAAATCTAATGGTGTATCCTCCATATTTGTATTTTCTACCTATTGAATGCATAACCTAGAAAATTGGACTTGCATGTGCTATCAAGATCTCCTGAACTTATCTGAGATCTTGAAGAACTTTATATTGTTCTCTAAGATTCATATGATTATCAGATGGAAATTTGTGATGAGTTTATTCTCTTTCACATCTCATGCATATTGGAATTGTAGTTGTTTTAAATATATGAATTCTAGTATATGAATCCTTCCATACATAACACATTTAAACTTGAGCTAATGGATCAATTCTATCATGAAGTTTTCGATGTGCGATATCCATATCATTGAGAATTTACGACTAAATGTGGATATAGATATTTGTTAAACAATTTCTTTTCGTAGTGTTTTATTCTACATCATTTAAACAACTTTTATGTAGGAATTTCTAATACATCATTTAAAGATAGTTTTTCTATATGATTTTATTCTACATTTTCTTTTATTCTTCACTCTTCACACTCTTTATATGTCACTTGTTGCATTGTCCTCTATTGATATTATATTTGATGTGCTCTTTGTTATTTGATTTGTTTTTCCATCTCATCTTGCTATTGTTTTGTTGTCATTCGTTGTGCTCTTCTTTCTTGATATGATCTTTGATATTCTTCGTTGTGCTCTTCTTTCTTGATATGCTCTTTGATATTCTTCGATGTGCTCTTTGTTGTTCAATTTGTTCTTTCATCTGTTCTTGCTATTGGTTTATTATCATTTTTTTCACTTTTCTTTCTCTACATGATCTTTGTTATTATATTTGATGTGATTTTTGTCGTTCAATTTGTTCTTTCATCTCTTGTTATTGTTTTTATGTTTCCATTTGTTGTGTTTTTTTTCTCTATTTTCTATTTTAATTTCTCCTTGATGTGCTCTTTGTTGCTCAATTTGTTCTTTCATCTCTTCTTCTTGCTATTTTGTTGTCATTTGTTGCTCCTTTCTTTGTTGGTATTCTCTTTGGTATTATCTTTGATATGCTCTTCATCATTCAATTTGTTCTTTCATCTTTTGTTAATGCTGTTCCCTTGTCATTTGTTGTGACTATTTTTGTTGATATTCCTTAGTTGCCATTTTCTCTCTGTTTCTTTGTGGACTTTCTATTTTTTTGTTCATTCCTATTCATTTTGTGTTCTTCACACTCCCCAACTTCCACATCAACCATATTTTTATTATTGTGACACATAAATTAATATCTACACTAAAATGAATGTGTATAATGAAACATTCAAATATTAACTAATATTACTAAGAATTTTTCCATAATCCCTCTCCGTTGAGAGACCTTTTATAATATTTATTTTTTAATCATTTGCATAAATACATATCATTCAAAATAGGATAATAATCTCACTTTATTTGGAAATAATAAGGTGGTTTCAATTTATGGAAAAATGATGGTAGAACAAATTTTGGTTGAATAGAGATGTTAGTTGGACTTGAGATGATTCAATTTTCTATTTTGTATAATGGGTGTAGATTTATTTTAGCCATTTATATAAGGCATGTTAAAATAATAAAGGAATTCCAATTGCTTATCACCATTCTTTGGAAAAACTTTAAAATAGAATTTCAAATAAAAATAAAGAGAAAATAAAAACATACATTATCTTGTTCTTTCCTTCAAAATTGTATTGATCAAAAGAGGTTTTATTGATGGACTATGTTATTTCTAAGATGAGAAACAATGAAG
>APFE030369328.1:69068-89483 GCA_000404065.3 Pinus taeda
TTTTCAAAATCGATTGACTTTTTTGCTACCTCAACGAAACGGGTAATTGTATCGGTTCTCGTTTCAAAGTTTATATTGTTCTTCAGATAAGACAACCCATAGATGGATTTTTTGTACTCGGACCACATAACCCCTTCTCAATTGATCATCAATCAAAGTGATGCATTTGGAACCCAATTGAAGACCTTCGTTTGACTATCAATCAAAGTGACGTGATTGGAACCATGTGCGTGTTGATCAATATTTTATTCATGTAAAATATTGGGATACAGGGACATCACCAGATTCAAACTCACAACCTTCTGTATGTTTATTAAAGGTTTATTATTTTATCATATGTTTGTCTCCAACCAAGGTATTTTTCCCTAATTTTCATCAATATCTCAATGTTGGTGATGTGTTCTACTTATCTAAATTCCCTATTTAAAGCTTCCAACTTAAGCTTTTGGAATAGAGTAATATTTTCTCAAAGAAACACTAAGATTGAATAGAGAAGTCATGCTTGAATATGGGCATTGAATAAGTATATACCGGTGACTTTGTTGATCGAATAAGTATACACCTCTGACTTTGCTCATTGAATAAGTTACACGCCCGTGAATTTGTTGATCAATTAAGTATACGCCTCTCACTTGGTCATGAATAAGTTATACACTAGTTACAAACTAGTGGTCATGAATAACTTTTCCTTAGATAGTTATTTGGTGAATATATCGACGACATGTTCATCTGTTCTATAGTAGTCAATCTCAATCACTCCATGTTGAACTAAATCCTGAACAAAATGATATTGAATATCTACATGCTTGGTATTCTTATGAAAAACTAGATTCTTGGTCATTTGAATAGCACTTTGATTATTACATATCAACTGAATGGATTAATTTTGTTACTCATGTAGATCCTCTAAAATTCTTCCAAACTAAACTTCTTCACATGTTGTTGTTGTTTCTGCTTTATATTCTGCTTCTACTGTGGACAGTGAAATTGTGGGTTTCTTGTTAGTACTCCAAGCAATTGTTGTTGAACCCATACTAAAACAATACCCTGAAGTTGATTTCCTATCATCCATGCATCCAACCCTATCTGAATCAATATAACCAATCAACTTGAAATCTTTTATAGATCTATATACCAAACAATATCCAATTGTTCCACACAAATTTCTTGAAATCCTCTTTGCTACTTTCCAATGCAATTCATTGGATTCTACCATAAATATTAATACCGCACTAACCGCAAAAGAAATATTTGGTTGAGTTGTAGTTAAGTAGATCAAACTTCCAACCAATTGACGATAAAAAGTAACATCAATTGAACTGGAGTCATCATGTCCATATAACTTCAACCCAACTTCCGAAGGAGTTACTGCTAGCTTGCACCACAACATTCTGAACCTCTTTGAAATGTCCCAAATATACTTAGCTTGTGAAAATACCATCCTCCTTCTACCAAACTTCAATACCCAAGAAATAATGCAACTACCAATCATATGTGACTTAAAATTTTGAAATAATTCATCGTTGTTCTCTATGTAGATCAAATTATCAACATATAAGATAACTATCAAAATATCTAGTCCTAAGTGAAATATATAGAGATTGGGATCAAATAAACTTTTAAGTAAGCCATGATCCTAAAAATACTTATCAATTCTGGAATACTATGCCCTTGGTATAAGTCCTTCTTTGACTTATAAACATAATATTCTTTTCCTGGCACTTCAAAACCCTCGGGCCACTCCACATAAATTTCTTCATCCACATAACCATTTAGAAAAGTTTATTTAACATCCATCTGAAAGATTGGCCATTTATATTATGAAATAATGCAAGAACCATCCTGATTGTATCCAATTTTTCCACAGGAGAGTCTCAATGTAATCAATGTATTCTTTATGTGCATATCACTTTGCAACTAAATGACTCTTATACTTATCAATTGTGCCATCATATTTATACTTGGTTTTATAAACCCACGTAGTGCCAATTAAATATTTTACCTTTAGTAAATTTACTAAGTCCCATGCATCATTTATCACCAAGGCATTCGATTTTTCTTCCATAGTTTCATTCCATTCCTTATTTCTTGATGCTTCTGCATACTTATGTGGTTCATCCTTTTTCATTACCTATGCCGTAAGTGCATAATTTATTAGAGAACTTTGGGATCTAGTAATCCTCCTTTCAAAATTTCTATCCAACATATTGCTTCCTAAATGTATCATTTCAAGCCACTTAGGCTTCTTCTGAACTTCATCCATATTTAATGACTTAGAATTTGATTCATCGCCAATATTCACTACATCTTTCTCCTATTCAAATTGTACATGTTTTGGCTGGTAGATTCCCTGCTCATCAAACACAACATCTCTACTTATTATCACCCTCCTTTCTTCGTGATCAAATAGCCTATAACTTCTTGTTTCAATACTGTAGCCAATAAAATATACACTTAACACTATTATCATTCAATTTCTTCCACTTTTCCTTATGAACATGTGCATATGTAGTACAACCAAAATATTTCATATGTGCAACACTTGGTTTATATCCTGACCATGCTTCTTCTAGAGTCAAATTCAACACTGCCTTTGTAGGACATTTGCTAAGAGTGTATATTGTTGTGTGTATTTCTTCAACCCAAAACTCATTTCCAAGAGACTTAGTTTTTAACATGCTCTTAGCCATTTCAACTATGGTCCTATTTTTTCTTTCTGTTTTTTAGGAGAGTATGAATTGGTAAACTATCGTTGTATTCCATTCTTCATGCAATAACTCAAAAAATCATTTTTCTTGTATTCTCCTCCATTCACTAACTGCATGAGAAATTTTAAATTCTACTCGTACTTCACTACTCTACGGAATTAAATTCACTAATTAGAACATCAATCACAAACATGCAAAGAGAAATAACACACATGCACACAATATTTTCCCATGGGAAAGAAATTTGCTAAAAACCCCTTTTCTTACTTGCATTAATCTAATGAATAGAGATGTATTACAATTGCTTGCTAAGACTGAGGAGAACCTGCATGTAAATAACATATCTATTTACTCTCTAAGAAGTTGTGACCCAGACTTAGTCAATTTCTGCCTCTACTTGAGCCCCTATTTCCTTGCGCAATTCCTCAGGAAATTAGGGCCCTATTATTTAGGAATTTCCTCCAAAATTATTGCACAATTCCCAAGGTTGATCATTTGACTGCACACAACACCTGCACACTTAACGCTAGTCTACAACCGATGTTACACTGCATTAGAATCTCCACCACAGTTGGGGAACTCAAATTCTCTACATGCACTAGCTATTTTGCATTGGTTGATCAGTTAACTAGATGATCACTAGGTTAAATTGAAGTCGCACTGCACAACTGACCTTCAACTAGTTCCTTCAATATTTAGAACTAGTTTAACTGAAAACAAATTGAAATATATGACCTTGTTGCTACAAACTAACAATCACACATGTTTAACTGAACTCCAACTCATGTAACTCAAATTTACTGAGATAACTGGGTGAAAAGAGCCATGTCACATCAGTTAACTGCATCCATGTTGTTTACTAGAGTGGAAATTCGAATTTTCTCAATTTGATCAAGGCAAAATCAAATTGAGACTTTCTTGCTGCAGTTTTCAATACTCAACCACCCCTATCCTACACCTATGGAACTCGAGCTTCCCTCTTGAAAAGGCCTTTGTTAAAATGTTAGCATCTTTTTCCACTATTGGAATGTATTGTAGCAACATTATCTTCCTTTGCACACAATCCCGTAAATGGTGATATTGGATATCTATATGCTTGGATCGACCATGAAATATCAGATTCTCATATATCTTGATGTGACTCTAATTATCATAATATATCATAGTTGGATCCATCATCTAACCAAACAGTCCCACAAGTATATTTCTCATCCAAATAACCTAACATGTTGTTTGAGCTACAACCATGTATTCTAATTCTATTGAGTTGAGTGCCATAAGTATTTTCTTCTTGTTGTACCAGGAGACTGTTGTGGACCCAACACTAAAAATTCCACCTAATGTACTCTTCTGGTCAGATGGAATCCCTACCCAATCTACATATGTGAAGCCACAAAGTTTCACTCCCTTTGTCCGTTTATACTATAATCCATATTGAGTAGTGCCTCTGAGGTATCGTAAAACATGCTTTGTTATGAAACCAGCTCACAAAAAGATAGAAAAGATAGATCAACGCCTTAGAATTTAGCCTTTTCGAGGGGGAAACCTCCTTTACATTACACAAATAAACAATTCTTCGATGATACAAATGAAAATACCTCCTTTCTATATATAGAAGTCAAAGGGGTCATAATATAATCAGAGCCGACATGACAATAATAGTGTAAGGGCACAATAATAACAATAGTGGGCTTCTATGGGGCACAATAGTAACAATATGGGGACACATGGGTACAACAATATAATAAGGTGGTTGTACTAATAACAATAAGGGGTTACACTAGTAGTATAGGGGCCTAACATGCCCCTCTCCTTCAAAAAGTGTTGTCCTCAACGCTTGAGTAGTTCGTGATGCTTCTGTATAAAATTTTTGTCCTCCCATGTGCAATCTTTAGCGGGTAAGTTCTGTTAGTGCCTGGATCTACCTCAGGCTGAAGGAAGGCAGGTCTAGGGTAACATCAAACCATGCTTAACTTGGTAGCTAGCCCTACCAGGTCGGGAGAGGGCTCTCTCCTTGTCAATCTCAATTAGGATAGTGGCAACTAGGGCTTGAGATGACTGAAATGAATGCTGATTTTAGGCTAGGTATAGTAAATCAAAGAATTTTTTTTGATTTTAGGTTTTGGTTGCTGGATCAATTGGAGAAGGCAGATTAGGTTCGGGAAATCAACTCAGGGATACAGTCATGTCCTTTGGGGCAAGGTAGACAAGGATTTATGTACTAGAAATGGATTGAGATGGTAGAGTAAGACAACTAAGGAGTTGAGGAGGGAATAAGAAACGATGAATCCTCTTCAAACAGTGAAAACATTGAAAACCAAATGCATTCCCAAGACAAAGCACTGTAAATTAAGTGTATTTTGTCTATTCACCTTGATTCATTTAGTTTAGAAAAGAGAGATAGATATGTGGATACATATAAAACATCAGAAAAAACTCATTACAAAGAAGAAACAATACATAAACTCACTGTCACAAGAATCCCACAAAAATAGTTGGGAAACCTGGTTTTATTCCTTGCCAAACTGCTGATACAAATGTTCAGTGAGTCCAACACTTCTGCCAAAGTCTAACCTTTACAAATGAATCAAAAAGTCCATTATATATGCAAGGAAAATACTCAAGCTAGCTATCAGGGTCAAATCCATGAGAAAAGGGGTGGTTTCAACCATATCTAAACTAAGAATAGGAATATAGGCAGTGGAACAGCTTGCCTCTAAAACTAAGGAAGCCAATTCATTACAGCTCAAAACCACCTGGAACTTGATGTATCTACCCTATGAAGTGATTTTCATCCATATTTACATCAAATTCGTCATTTACCATGCTTATATTTACCAAGAAATGACGAAAAAGTGATCTCCCAAGAAAATTAGGAAAAATCTGGAAAATCAGGCAAAATTGGCAAAATCAGTTTAATGCGCAGCGCCGAAATTTTAATGTGCAACGCATTTTCTAGGCCAATTTTGAAAGCCTTACGGAAGTCCAAATCAAGTGCAGGATAGCTCATTGGAAATATTGTCGAGTCTACTTTCTGGAACAACTTGAATTTCTGAATTTGGAGTCCATTTGCCCCTCCAAAAATTGATTCTCCCAAGACTGCTTCCTGTGTGGCAAAAAAGTGGCAGAGAGGGCACTTTTTGGGTGTTTTTTGCCCTTTTGGAGGCCTAGAACTTGTCCAAAATTCCTCACTATTTATGAGCTTTCATGTTTTTCCATGCTGATTCCAAAAATGTAAACCATTTTTCCAGAAGATGTCCCCAACAAAAGCGCAGCGCCAGTGGCGCTGCACACCTATTGGAAAAGCTTGTTTTTCAATTTCAAAAATTCAAAAATGTCAAAAAATTCTTTAAATTTCTTGAAATTGGCATGAATGATCCTTGTTAAGTGCTTTGATGAGCCAATGATGCTTCAACCAAGATCTTGAGTTTATCTTGCTCTTTTTTATTCCTCAAAGCTCTTTTTAGCTTGGCTTTTAGCCTCTTTACCCTTGTTTTGCAAATCTTGTTTCGGGTTAGGTAGTGATAGGCCATATGGCATGGCATTTTCTTCTCTTTGTTGGCTTTCTCAAGCATCTTCTCAAGGTGAATTTTCGCTCTTTCCAACCATGATTCTCGGTCATCCTCAACTTCTTGCTCAAGGGATATCATCTTGATCTTTCTTCTCTTTGCCTCTTTCCTATTTTCCTTAATCATTTGCAGCTCCATAATAGCTTGTTTATCTGTCAATTGCTTGTTTTCCTACTCAAGAAAGTTGATGATCCATTTGGCCCTCTCAAGGTTAAGTGATAAGGCTTTTATTTCAGCCTCCTTCTCTTTGATAATCATGTCCTTGAGTCTTGAGCTTTTTGAGCCCAAATCAATAACATCCTCCTCAATTAGAATAAACTCTCTGTCTTGCCCTTCAAGAGGGCTCTTTTCATGCATCTTTTGTTTACCTTTATCTTTGCCCTTTGACTACTAGCCAACCTGTATAGCTGGAGAAGAAGGCAAAGCCCCTTTCACCCCCGGTGAAGATAACATTTGCTTGTGGTCTGGTGAAGAAAACGAGACCCCTTCCACCCGTGGTGGAGATAGTACTTTCCTGGAAGTAGCAAAAAGCCTCTGTGTGCCTCTCTCATAGGTGACAAACACCGGCACACCTATAGTTTCAATCTCATGAAAACCTGGCTGTCCTGATGGCCCTCCTTCCTCCTGAGGCACTGATGGAATCCCCTGAGGGCCTTTGAAAATCTTATGGGAAATAAAGGTATCCCATGGTATATTCAGCAAGCTTAGCTGATGCAAGACAACAATTTTAATCAGTGAGAAGTGGTAAATGTTGTTGAGTTGTTGAGGAAAAGGTTTCCTTTGCACATAGTGAGCCATCTTCTCAATATTCTTGCATATAAAGTAACGGAGGTTCATCATCCTTACTCTTGTGAAATGCATGAACAACCTGATATGATATGTATATAGGAAGGAAAACCTTCCTTCACAAGTGAAATACTTGATGATGAGTTTCATGAGAGAAGCATAAATTTTCTGCAAGTATTTGAAAGGAAAAACCTTATTGATTTGACTGTGATATCCAGCCTTAATGAAAGGCTCATAATGTTCTCTGCCCACATACTGTCCCTTATTCCACTGTTCACCTACATTAGGGATGCTTGTTGCTGCTAAAATATTGGCAGGTGTCAAGGTGAAAGAAACATCAGTAAGGTTCACCTAGCCATTATGGAGATGGATAACAAACAACCTAGCAAGCCTCATGATGAAATTTTACCCTGTCTACCATTTCACAAAACTGATAACAACGCTGGTGTTTAAAGCTAGCTATAGCAAGAGGGTAAGCAAGCAATTCTGTAAGATTGGTGGGCTCCTCCCAGATGATCTTTCCCACTTTGTGTGGCTTTCTTGGCACATGAGCTTCTCTGGAAGAATCACTGAGAGTTTCCTCTTCCCTCTCATAATCTGAATTTGTCTCCATGCTTTTGGTAATATGATGGGTGATGAAATTTGAAGTGAAGGCAGATGAGTATGAAGAGATTTTGAAATATGAAGTAAGCAGTGTGTATGAGGAAGTGAATGCTTGGGGGAATAGGAATTTGGATTTCTTTTGGGAAATGAGGGGAGTGAATGATGTTGTGGAATAAGGGTTTGATAGTGAAGTGGATGTAGTGAAAATGTAGGATGTGGGAGTTAGGGTTTGGGAATAGGGTATAGGTCTAGGGTTTGGTAAATGAGAGTGGGGTTTGGGGAGTGAACTTTGATGATTTAGGGAGAGGGAATGGGATTTGGAAAACTCAATATGAATGGAGTAAGAAAGAAGAGCAAATGACCTTTGATAATTTGTAAGAGATGATTTAGCAATTAGTTAGGGTTTGTGTTTACCATTTAGCTAGGGTTTGCTCTAAAGGAAGCCAAACACACTCAAGCAACAAAGAATAACTCTTCTTAGCAAGGAAAGGTGATATACTTACTTGGAATAGGCATCAATTGTTTTTCTAGGAAGTTTGGAAGTGATTTGAAATGATTCTGGCTTCTCTAACAGGTGTGCAATGCCAAGGAACAGGTGCACAACGCACTTTTAATGTGCAGCACCAGACCAAGTTTTAACTGTAAAACTGCAATAGGTGCGCAGGGCCATTTTAATGTGCAGCGCCAAGGAACAGGTGCGCAGCGCCAAGAAGATGTTTCGATTTTTTTCCCCTGTTTTGCCTTCTTTCCTCAAAATCGCGATTTTCTCCCTTTGGTTCTTTCAATTCAACAATGAAGACATGAAACATATGAATTGGCTTTTTATATCCTTCTCCTTTAATTTTTCATTAACCAAAACCCACTTTTCTAATTTTTTGTCAACTTTTTCAAAATGCTCTGTTTCACTTACATCTGACTTTTGCCTTTTTGCAGGTGGACTTATTACATTGACTTTTTGTTGTGGCAGGAGTTGACTTTGTCACTAGGTCACCAGGTCACCAGGAACAATTTAATTACATATTAGGACAATAAAATTACACAAAATTACATCAAGTGATTCTTTAACTGCAAATGCTCAATTTCACCTCAAAATAGAGTTTTGAGGTAAAAGAGCTTTATTTAGCATAACAGAAGTAAATTTATGACTCTATGAAACTTTTTATCTTCCTCATGTGCCTGCAGACCTTTTTATTCAATTAGGATGACCATGATGACAAACCCTGAGACCTAATGAAACTAAACGCTAAAACTGGTTTTTATAAATGAAATGAAATAGGATGACAGTAAATGACTAAAAAAATATGTGTAAACAGGTCAGCAGGTGAATGTCATGAGGGAAATTGACATGAAACCACTACCATCAGTTGATCCATGACTTAATGGAATGCAGCTGATCGAATGAGACACCTAATATGCATGCAAAAGAGAAATTTGATCACCGATGGAAGTGTGAAGACACTAACACTAACATTGTCTCCAATGGGGATGGTAGCTCCTGCTTGGTGCCAAGAACCACAGATCTTTGGAAAAGCAGACTAGTGCCTTCATCCATTGGGCAATATGGATTCAATAACTTCAGGACACCAAAACAAACACCTTGACTCAAGACTCATAGCTAAACCGACTCAACTGAGACTAACTCAAACAACTGACACTAAATAATCAAAACTGAAGCCAGACATTCAGCTTTATAGCCTTCACTTCGGGCCCCAAGCTAAATGAATGGTGACAGTGCAAACTTTGCAATGAAAGGAATAAAATGGTATGTACAATGACAAAATGTGATAGCAGAAAACTCCTTAGAGATAGTACCGTTTCAAAAGCCAACCATTTACTGGTCCTCTTGGACAATCTTCCCTGTTCATTTCTTTGAGTAGAAAAGCATTTTTCCCTCTATATGCAACAATTCTGTATGGTCCCTTCCACAGGTTCTCGAACTTGCCGTGCTTTCCTTTATCCTCGCTTCTAGCATCCCACCGTAACACTATGTCTTCAATCTGAAATTTGTTTTCCTTTGCCTTCCGATCATGAATCTTTTTAATTCTCTCCTGCAACCTGAAGGTATTCTGAAAAACTTCCTCTCTCGTCTGTTGTAAATGGATTATTTGACTTATTCTCCACTGAAAATGATCTTCCTCGTTGCCAGCTTCCTGCAGAAATTTAACAACCGGGACTGCAAGAGATGTCGGGAATACCGTGTCAATATCGTATACAATCTCGAACGGGGACATTCCTATTGACTTCTTTTGGCTTACTCTATCAGCCCATAGTGCATTAACCAATTTTTTATGCCAGCTCTTCTTATTGGTTTCCAGTAGCTTTTTAATGATGTTGACCAATGACTTGTTTGAAGATTCAGCCAATCCATTACCTTGCGAATAATATGCAGTATAATGTCCTAAGGTAATTTTGTATTTGCTGCAAAAGTCAATCATCTTTTTGGACTTGAAAGCAGCTGCGTTATCTATAATAAGTTTCTTAGGATAGCAAAAACGTGACAAAATATTTGTTTCAAGAAACTAAATTATTACCGAGTATGTGGCTTGTAGAGTGGTGATTGCCTCAATCCACTTTGTGAAATAATCTGTTGCTGTCAAGATCCACTTGTGCTAAGCTAAAGATGTGGGATGGATCTCTCCAATAAAATCTAGGCCCCATTGCTGAAACGGTGCACTAACTTCGACTAGCTTGAGAGGTAGAGGCTGCAACTTTCTTCTTCCCTGAAAAATCTGGCATTCATGACAGCTTGTGACAATTTTATAAACATCGGCAAACAAGTTAGGCCAGTAGTACCCTGCTCTCAAAATTCTGTTAGCCGTCGTCTTCCAAAATAAGTGACCTCCATAGTCTCCCTTATGAAAATCACTCATGACCTGTTGGGCTTCATCTTCTGTCAAGCAATTCAGCAAAATGCCTCCGGGATCCTTCCAATAAAGTGCATTGTTCAGATACAAAATCTAGTAGCCTTAAGTTTTAGAGTTCTACCTTTATTTTTAGCCATCCCCGGTGGTGGTGAAAGGTGCTAAAGCACATACACAATATCTGAATACCAAGGAGATTGGAGAAAAATTTTAGATACCTGAATCAGCGAACTATCTTCTTCTTCTTCAGACATGGCTACAATCAGATTTATATCCAATGCATGTAGATTGGACTCCGCCATTAACTTAGCTAGACACTGCCCCTTGATTAGCTTTGTTAGCTTTATCTCCAAGTCATATTCTAGAAATGTTGTGATCCATTTTCCCCGCCTTCCTTCTGGATCTATTTGTACCAAAACATCTTTAACTGCTACGTCAGGAACGTAAGCAAGGATATGAGAGTGCAGAATATATACCCAGAAATCATTCAAATCTTTAACTAAGGCAAGAGCTTGCTTCTCAATGATGTTATATTTCAAGGTTGCATCTCTTATTGTCCTACTAAAAAAGGTAATTGGTTTTTCTAGCTGATCTCTTTTCTGCATTAGAACTGCTGCCATAGTATGTTCAGAAGCGAATGAAAATAATATGAAATCCTGTGAATAATCCGGAATAATCAAAAACAGGGCTAAAGAAAGAGCCAACTTTACCAGGTTAAAAGACTTCATAGCTTCCTCAGTCCACTTGACCACACTATCCTTCTTCAACATATTAGTAATTTCCCTCAAGTGTTCAGCTATATTAGGCACAAAATGACGTAAGAAATTCATCTTACCGTTAAATGCTTGGATCTCTTTCTTATTACGAGGAAAATCTATCTTCTGTATAGCTTCCACCCTAGCAGGATCGATGTGGATTCCTTCCTTTGATATTATGTGACCAAGAAGCTTCCCTTCATCCATAGCAAACAAGCTCTTTTTGGGATTGAGTGATATTCCATATTTTCTGCAACACTGAAAAACAATTTTCAGATGGTAAAGATGCTCTTCATCTGAATTTGAAAAGACAGTCAAATCATCAAGATATACTACTAAAAACACATATTTTTCATTTGTGAAGGCAATGTCCATGGCACGCTGAAATGTTGTTCCGACATTCTTTAAACCGAATAGCATCTTGGCATAGTGGAATGTTCCCCAAGGAGTGGTGAATGTTGTCTTGTCCCTGTCATCTTCATGAAGCAAAATTTGATTGTAGCCGGAATATCCATTGAGCAACGACATACGAGATGCTCCAACTACTCTTTGGAGAATGTGGTCCATTTTCGGCAATGGATAGTTATCTTTTAATGACACTTTATTAAAATTTATGAAATCTATGCACAATCTGATCTCACCTGTCTTTTTCCTCACAGGAACTAGATTGGAGATCCAAACTGAAAATATGATCGGAACGATTATACCAGCCTTGTACAATCGATTTACCTCTTTTTCTATTGACGGCAGCAACTTCGGATTTATCCTTCTCAGCTTTTGGCAAAATGGCTTCTGATTTGGCTTAATAGGAATTATATGCTGGATTATACTTTTGTCTTACTCCTTTAAATCCGTATAGTCCCAAGCGAATACATCATAAAATGAAGACAATAAACTAATGTATTTAGCTTTTACCTGAGGAGGTAATGCCTTTGACAACTTCACCATCTTTGGATTCTCTGTTGTTCCAGTATTTGCATCTTCAACACCGTTCTCGGCCGGCACTAAGCTTGGCTTTCGGACTACGTCATCTTGATCAAATAATTCCTCTAAAGGTATAAGGCCTTTAGGGATGACATTATCTTTCAACTGTAAGACTTCCATCTGATTTACCTCTATTTCTGGTTCACCATTATCTTGCTCACCATCTATAGAGGTGTCTTTATATTTGCCTTCATTTTGCAAAAAATCATCAATTTCTTTGTCATCCTGAAACACCTGCCAATATCTCAAATTATCAGGGATAGTTGGGCGATGCTTCACATGAATTTCAAACTTATTGTTTGAATTCATTGGGATCTTTAAATTACTTGCAGCTGTAGCAAGAGAATCTGCAATGACATTGTGTACGAGGGACACATGTCAAGGTATGATCTGGAAACAACCTCAAAATATCTAAAACTGCATTACGATAAGCCCTCATTCGCGGATGTTTGGCTTGGTATTCACCCTTGACTTGTTTGATTACTAATTCTGAGTCGCCATAAACTGAAATTCTCTTTGCATTCAACTTCTTGAGTATCTTCAACCCCACAATCAGTGCCTCATACTTGGCTTCGTTGTTAGAACAATCGAAAGCCAATTTATATCAACAAATTCTTACATTGCTTGGGACTTTATTTGGTAGGAAAACAGGGTTGCGTATCCAAATCCCAATTCCTGCACCATCCTTACCTACTGCTCCGTCGAAATCCATACTCCATAAACCGGCTTCTTCCTCCAGGTGCTAGAATTCTATCTGCTCTTCTACCTTTGGCTGCTGTCCATCAATTTTCTACTATTGGCGGAACGTAGACTACTCAGCGGTACTTACAAGCTTTTGTCTCTCTTGATCAAGTACTACCCTCAAATTTTCTGTTATCTCTGGAACATCTTCCACTTCAACTAGCTGGCTATTTACATCATTAAAACCACTATCTGAATAAAGAACAAAAGATTCTAAATCTTTATGTACAAAGTTAATTGGATGATTCAAAGGTTTCTCCTTGCTTGTGATCATATACTTCATCTTCTTCTCTCTGTTAGAGCCTAGATTTACCTCAGGCTGAAAAGGTAGGATCTAGGGCCAACATCAAACCACGCTCAGCTTGGTAGCTAGCCCTACCAGGATAGGAGAGGGCTCTCTCTGGGTCAATCTCAGTGAATTGTGGTTACTAAAGGGTTGAGATGACTGATTTAACTACTGATCTTAGGCTAGGTATATATGTGCAAGAGGTTGATTGAATTGAATTGATGATTTGTTGGCTCAGATGAGAAGGCAGATTTTGGGTGCGGTGATGAGGCACAATCCTGCAGAGGTCTCAATGGGGCAAGGCAGGCAATAATTTTTGGCACTTAAAATTGAATGAGATGGAAGGAGTAGACAAGGGAGGAGCTGAAGAGGGAAAGGAAAATCATGGATCCTCTCCAAACAGCTGAAAACGTCAAAGAACTAAAGCAAACCTCAAGTAGAGCACTGCATTTTCAATGGATTCTACTTACACTCTTGTTTGTTTAGTTAAGAAGAAATAAGATAGAGAATGGCATACACAAACACATAAGAAAATTCAAAATTACAAAAGAAAGCACTATACCAAGACAATGTTGGAAATAATACTGAGAGGGGGGGGTGAATCAGTATTATCACATTAATAAAACTTTTTCATTTCCAAACTCTGATTCATATATGCTACTTCCACAACTTCTTATGATTAAGTTAATGATCTTCAATGAGTGCATTAGAACATTATCAACCATATTATCAGTTAACAGATGCAGTAACATAGAATAGATCATCACACATAAGGCACACACATGAACACCATGATATAAGGTGGAAACCCAATGCGGGAGAAAGCCACCTGCTGCAAGTCATCTCAATCTTCTTCTTAATAAGAAAATCCTTTTACAATATTTGTACTGGTGCAGTATTATACCAGTACGGGAGCTACAACCCCCTTTGCTCTTGTACTAGCCGATCCATTTCCTAGTACGCAGGCTGCTACCTGCTACAATGCTCCAAATATTCCCCTTTGCTTTTGTACTAGCGTGTAAGTACTAGTAGTAGGCACCGCCTACAATCTTCCTCCTCCAACGGTACCTGCACGTTCATCAATTTTCATACCTGGAGTACACTGGACTAGCACACAACATAATCTGAAAGGCCACGTTTCATCCAATTTTCAAACTGGATCCATAAACATCAAATGATCATCAAGTACCAGTAAGTCACCCAGATAACCAGATCCACAATAACAGTAAACTACACCCAGAACACCTTATCAACAAAAAATCAGTCAACAAAGGATCTTAAGACAGATATGCAATTTCCTTTTCTCTGGCCTGTGGTGTCTCTGCACTGCGCCTTCTGTGGCGCCTTCGCACTGCGCCTTCTGTGATGCCTCCGCACTGCGCCTTCTGTGGCGTCTCCTGCGCCTTTTGTGGCGCCTCTGCGGCATCTCCGCACTGCGCCTTCTATGGCGCCTCTGTGGCATCTCCGCACTGCGCCTTCGCATTGTGCCTTCTGTGACGTCTCCTGTGGCGTCTCCGCACTGCGCCTTCGCGCTGCACCTTCTGTGGCGTCTCCTGTGGCGTCTCCGCACTGCGCCTTATTTAGATCTAGACATTACTCCAAGAGATCATAGTATTTCAGATCTAGCTCTCATAAGATGTTCAACCCAAAACATACATAAGTCAAATGATCTCCTTTGCTTTATATAGGCAAGCTCTTCCTCAAATCATGGATCATGGGGCTCAATAATAATAATAATATAAAACAATACCATGGGCCAAAACCATAATAACACAATTCCATCGGCTAAATACCAAGAGTTAAACATAAGAAACCCCACGTGTGCTTTTCTCTGCCTTGAAGTGTGTGCACTAGGGGTACGCACCTCAGCAGCTGCGCCTTCTGTGGCGCCTTTGCACTGCGCCTTCTGTGGCGCCTCCGCGCTGCGCCTTCTGTGGCGCCTTCACACTGCGCCTTCTGTGGCCCCTCCGCGCTGTGCCTTCGGTGGCGCCTCTGTGGCGTCTCCTGTGGTGCCTCCGCACTGCGCCTTCTGTGGCGCCTCGCACCTCCGCAACTGCGCCTTCTGTGGCGTCGCGTACCTCCGCAGCTGTGCCTTCTGTGGCGCCGCGTACCTCTTATTTTCTTCAATATTTGATAGTTGATCATCAATCTCTGCTGCTGACTTGAAGTACTGTGATCTATCACCTGAATGGGTTGCCATCAAGGACAACACTTTAGCCATAATGCCAACAATGTTTCTTCTGTCATTCGTGTGCCAATAGAATTTGTCTCTCAATGAGTGTGAGTCTTTGCCCTGATTTATGTTTATCCTCTAATTTTTGTATGGTGACTTCCCCAGCTGGTGTTGTGTGTTCAATTTTTCCTAAAGGGTCTGCTCCTAGTGGTAGGTTAGTTTTTGGATGGGGGGTTTTTATGAATCTATCTTTATCATCTCTAGATCTAGACATAAGCAAACATGACTTCTAAAATGATAAATCAAAATTAAATCGATGTTTTTGTTTTTGTTTTTTTTTATATTTTGTTTTCAAAAATCCTCTAGTGTGCCTCCCCGGCAACGGCGCCAAAATGTAGTGACCAATCCAGGGGTATAGATTAGACTAAATTTAATGTCAACCAAGGTAGGTAAACTTAGAGGCACGTATCTAAAATCTATAGACCTAAAAGGATCTCATCTATCTAAATAAGTGTCTACTGTGACAGGCTACAACACTCTTTTACAAGAGGTTGGAATATGTTTCCTTTCACAATTTGAACACCTATATCCTTTAATTTAATTGGCTGCTCTAAAACAAAGTGTTACTAGTCTGAGTTCTTAACCCTCTTACAAGGATATAATTCTCAAAGACTCTTTCCAGATAACACACTAAGCATACTAGAAATCAAATTCATGCAAACCAAAAACTCTTTTAAGCATACTAAAACTCAATTTCATGAAAACAGAGTCCATAGAAATACTGTAAAATTCAATGTTCAATTAATCATTTTACAAGGTCTGATTCAATAATTTGACAATTGAATTTTCAAGCTATCACCATGAATCATAAGAGAACAATCGCAAGAACTTCTAATTAACTCACAAGAAAAGAAATGACATCAAATGCTATTTAGATTTGAAGTCTAAATGCTATGAAAATGAAACGAAAGTATACCAATCTTCACGTAAGGCCCGTCCACGCGTTGATGGCACACTTAGAAAACTTCAGATGACAAAAACGTTAACACATAAACATTACAATTGATGAAACGCTACCTGTGATTAAGTTCTAGAAAAGATTACATGCAAGAATAGAGTTCTGGAAAAAAGCCAACACGCATTCTTCCATTTGCTCATGTCTATATCCTTTCTTCACTAGCATTCCTTAATATTTACAATCGAATGTACATACATTATCACTGCAGATGTTTCTACTTTTGCAAAAAAGGTTATTTTTGTTTTTTTCTAATCTTAACTAATTTCTAAAACAAAATGAAATCAATTTAGGTAACTTTGGCTTTTTGCTGCTTTTACGACCAAAAAGGCTGGGTTTGACCAGCATTGACCATGTATCTAGGAGCTCCAGATTCGATGTTGAATAGATTCTCCACCATGTATGTACATCCTAGATCACGTCCCTATCCTCTGTTTTGATTTTCCTGCCATGCCACGTGTCACAACATAAACCAATTACAGGAAGTCATGACATCTCGTAATTTTGTTGAAAATTTCCAATTTTTAACATAAAAATCCATAAATTAAATTTAATGTAAAATAACAAATTATAATGCTTCATTAATCAATTTCAATGGACTATGAGGGGTTTATGGAAGAAAATGATGGATTTTTAGACAAAAAGAATGGTAATAAAATAGTACCAACATTCGCCTTTTTCCAGCTCAGTCAAACACAACAACAAGATTCAGCTTAATCAAAGTGTTTTGAAATTGGGAAGGGTAGTTTGGCTCGCGAATTAAAAATTTTCAAAGTATAAGTTTTCATCTTTGGTGTTTCTCTGCTACTAGCAGGCCTAGACAGTATTCCAACGAAGTCACATAGGAACACACGCATTGCTCCACTACCAGCGAGCCTGGTTAGTACCCTGGTGTAGGTGCATGCTTCATCTCTCTACGCAAGAAGCCTTTCTCTTCTTTTTCATTTGTATTTTTTGAAAAGAGGATTGTGCATAGGCACTTGTTTATTTTTGGGTAGAAGAGGGATCCCAACTTATTGAGAGAAAAAGAGGTTTTTCCTTCAGAGAAGCATGTAAGACCTATGATTTAGGTTTGCTCATTTAGATTTTCCCCTTCTCCATTTCTACTAGTTGGATGAGCTTGAACATAAAAAGCAGAAGACTGAGTACAGGCATGGGGTTTCCCATTATGGACACAATTTTATGGTTGGACCAGAGCTTCCCTTAAAGATGGCCCGTATTTTCTTTCAATACTTCATCGGCCGAAGGTTACAACCAGGTGTAGAGAAGATGGAGACAAGGCTGACCAAGTGCTGCAATGTCACAAGACTCTTTTGATCTTAGCCACATACTCATTCAAAATCCATAACTCAGTAGAGGGAAGCACTTATTGGAAAAACCAAAAATAGCATGATATTAAGAAAACAAAACAAACGAAAAAAAAATAGCAAAGAAAAGAGAAAAGAAAGCAAGCAGTAAGCGGACTATGTACATAGTGCGAGGCATGGCCCCGACTTTCTGAAAGTAATGCTTTAAATCTTGGTCATTGACAGGAAGATTGTCAATCCTCCCATCAAGTGATTGTGGAAGGTACGTGTGTGGGCCAAGCTTTTCCTAAATAGTGTATGGACCAATCCACAGGGACTGGAACTTCGTATGTTTGCATTTTTCTTCATGGGGTTTGTCCCATTTCAAGACTAAGTCACCCATATCGAATTTCATGTTCCCTGCAGACTTCTTGTTGAACCATCTCTTGATATGGTTCTGGTGGAGTGTAATTTTTTCTTTTTCTTTCATCCTTTCTTCCTGCAATTTGTGAAGTGTATCCATCCTACGCTGAACTAGCACACAAGACTTGCCTTGGGATTCTTTGGACAATTGGAGAGAAAGCAAGTAGATGTTTTGCAGGAGGATGGCTTCTTTCCCATAAACCAGGAAGTATGGTGAAGTGTTCAGAGAGGGTTTGGGTGTCACATGGTTAGCCCATAAAGAATTCGTCAAAGCAGAGTGTTAGTTATGCAGTTCAGAGTAAATTATCTTCTTGATAATGTGGATAAGGTTTTTATTTGTAGATTCAGTGAGACCATTTCCTTGCGGGCAGTAGTTAGTTGAGTGTTTAAGCATGATACCATATTGTAATGCAAAATCATAAAGCAATAATGAAGAAAAATAAGTTTCATTGTCAAAAACAAGTGATACCGGAACGCTAAATCATGAGATGATGTTTTGGTGGAGGAAGATGATGACTTCCTGGTCATTCACTTTCCTAAGAAGAAATGCTTCTATCCACCACATGAAGTAGTTTGTAGTTGTCAAGATGTAGCGGTGTTGTTTCGATGAATGTGGGAAGATTTCTCAATGATGTCTAGGCCCCACTATTGGAATGTTTGAGTCACTGCAACAGGGTGCAGCGGGGTCGTTGACCTTCATGTTCTATCAACGCATCACTGACAAATCGAGAACTTGTGGGCATAGGCATGTGCATCCTTGAATAATGTGGGCTAGTAGAAACCGGCTCGCATGACTTTGTGCATAATGGTGTTGCCTGCAAAGTGGCTCCCAGTTGGTTTGTCATGCAGATCATGCAAGATCTTCTCTAAATCATGTGCCTCCAGGCACCTAAGCAAAATTTCGTTGATGTGCTTTCTGAAAAGCACTCTATGCACCAACTGATAAGGTAATTCTTTGAGGCAAAGTGCCCTCTTCTGCCTCATGGAGAAGTGAGAGGGTATGGTGGCATGCTCAAGGTACCGGCACACATCTTCCTACCAAGAGTTTCCATATGAAGTGGGTGGTGCTCGCTCTACATCGTACATCTCGATTTCTTGCTCTCAACCAGTAAGCTCTTCTTCTTCCTCCTGTGCATAGACTGCTTCGGTTGCAAGTCTGCAGAGACCATGACCCTTGATAGTGTGAAATGGCTTGATGTCAAGATCATACTCTTGCAAGCCTGTCATCTAGTTCCCACATCTTTCACCCAGCGCTTGTTGTACAAGAAATGATTGGACTATTGGGTGTGGCACGAAGGCTAAAATAGGGGCTCAAGTGTTTCACCACTTTTTATACTACGTATTCTTGTTTATCAATGACAAATTATTTGAGTTCGGGTCCTTGCATGCTTTCACTCATGAAGGAGATGGGACGTTCGTCATTCAGCTCATCCTTCTGATTGAGTACTGTAGCAAGCGAATTGTCGAAGGTGAAGGTATATCAAGAAATCCTTGTTAAAGTATGGGTTTTAAAGTGCAGAATCATCTGCTATAGCTTGCTTGATACGAGTGAATGCATTATTTTCCTTCTTACCCCAGCTATATATTGCATTCTTCTTGATTATGTTTTGCATAGGTTTCATTATCTGTGCATAATTCGAGATGAACTTCTGGAGGAATTTCATCTTTCCCAAGAATGACTCCATGGATTTCTTGTTGGATGGGTGAGGAATCTCTATAATCGTCCAAACTCGGTCTGGATCAACCTTTATCCCACTTCTGGCAATAATGTGCCTGAGGAGGTTCCCCTCAGACACTATAAATATGCTTTTCTTAGGATTCAAAGATATCCCATATTTTTGGCAATGCTCGAATATCTTCTTCAGATGGTGTATGTGGTTTGACCATTTTCTGGAAAAGACAGTCACATCATCAAGGTACACCACTACGCTCTGTCTGATAAGTCTACAAAAGGCGATGTCCATGGCGTGTTGAAAGGTTGCACCTGCATTCACAAGCCCAAATGGCATTCTTCTGTAGGCGAACGTACCCCACTTGGTATAGAAGGTAGTTTTTAGTCTATCAGGTTCCACTACCAGAATCTAGTTGTATCCCGAGAAACCATCAAGCATAGAAAACATTTCCGCTCCAAATATTGTCTATAAAATTTGTTCTATTGACAGCACAAGGTAATTGCCTTTATCTGAGTTGCGGTTCAAATTTCGGAAATCAACGCATAGGTGGCT
>APFE030369341.1:26922-55198 GCA_000404065.3 Pinus taeda
GGTTTACTCCCAGTCTGATACGCTGTATGATTATTTTCCTGGCGCTCCGAGGCCCAGAACTTCCAAAGCTCCACCAAAACCTTCTGTTGACGGTGTCATCGGTTCTATCAATGTGCCCTCTAAGAAATCTTCCACGAACCCTGGGAAGAAAAATTCGGGTGCTTCAAATTAAAATACTTCTCAGGTTATATCCAATGCTGGTAACACTTCCGAGGTTAAGCTGTCCAGTCCACCACAGTAGACAAAACCTCAAAAGGGAAAAAGAAAGGAAAAGGAAAGAATAAAGTTGATCAGTCAATGTAGTATTCCCCTAAACCTCCACTTGAGGATGGTGCCAAACACAAGCCTAAGTATCCTAGCCTGATCTGTCATGAGGATCACTATACCAAAGACTGCCCAAGGTGGTCTAAAGTTAGTCGTTTGCTGAAAGGTGCCCCTGGAACTCCTGCTGTGCTCAAAGAGCCTTTTCCCTCGCAACAAACTCAAATGGTGGCCGATCCATCTCAATCCTCTTCTCCCTTTTGTTCTTTGGTATTTATGGTTGGGATGATTCCCGTCCACATTAGTACTTAGGCAAAAGAGTATCCATCGCTTGCTGGGAAGGAGCTTGAGGTCCCCTCTAGTGCTCCTCCATCATGTTCCAGTCCCCTTCATATGATGTACCTAGCACTGAAATGGTAATCCGACCTCCTCCTAAAGGCGTACTCCAAAAATATTCGTACAACCCTAATGCTCGTGCTGCTCAGCACTATAGCATCATCGCGGACTTAGCCCAGGCTCCATCGGCTATATCCACATTGGAAGTTCTCCAGAGCTGTCCCTCTTAGAGGAAGTCTTTGCTATTGGCCATTGGTGGCAATGACCCGACTGATTCAGATTTGATCACTTTTGACCTAGACAGTCATATACTGAGACTGCCTCACCAAATTGCCTTCCTTATTTAGGTCATCATCAATTCTAAAACGATTCATCGCACTGTCATTGATGAAGGGGCCTCTACTTGCATAATGTCTATTACTTGTTGGAAGGCTATCGGCTCTCCGACTCTAACCCAGTCTCCTATGACCTTGGAAGCCTTTGATGGGAGAGAGTCTTGTCCTTATGGTATACTCCAATGCTTTCCTATTACTCTAGAAGGGAAGACGGTCGAAGTGGAGGTTGAAGTTGTCGATGAAAATTTAACTTACAACCTCCTTTTAGGACAAAGCTGACATATGCCATGCGAGCTGTGGCTTCATCTCTATTCCATGTCGTCCGTCTCCCTCATCTAGGGAAGATGGTTACAGTAGACCAGTTGTCCTTCTTCGTCTCTTCCTCCGATGGCAACGTGCCTTTCGTGAAGCATACCTCTGTTCCTTGTGATAGTGTGGGCGTTGGACTCTTTAAAGATCCTACCCTTATGGGTGTTTTTTCACTCCCACATCCCAACATTTCTCCCATCAATATGATTTATGTTGCTCTAATCCATGGGTTCTTCCTCCTGCTGATCAGATAGAATCCTAGGGCGATGAGATGCCATTGAGTCCTGCCGAGCTCAAATACGTCGAAATTGTTTCTGCATCGGCTCCATCCTCTGAATTTGCTCCTTCTAGTGGAGCTCTCGACTCATACGTTTAGTCTCTTGGCTTGGAGATGGCGCTTCTTCAGATCCTTTACAGGAAATTTTTCCTACTGATGAAGCAATTATTGAGACAATGTCTTTTGGGGAACCCCCTTGGTCTGATCATCACCATCGTTCCTCGTTTCTGCCTACCCACTGGGAAATGCTTACTTGTCTTGAGAGGTTTGCTTCTTGTCTCCCCTCCCAACCCCTGCAGACACCTATCCAGATCCATCAAGTGTCTTTTGAAGGGAATATGGGGAACATTACTCAAACTCAACCGATCGACATCTCAGTTAAACTACGGATTGTTGAGCACATCCATGTTGGAGTAACCTGTACTCCGGAAGAGATTCAGCTTTATAATGGTCTCTTTCACGAATTTTGTGATGTGTTTGCTTGGTCTTACGAAGAGATGCCCGACATCGATCCTAGCATCGTGGTGCATGAAATACCTACCTACCGAGGTGCTAAATCTGTTCAACAACATCTACACCCTGTGCACCCCCGAAAGGCTACAACTATTAAAGCAGAGGTTCTTAAAGCTGTTTTTATTTACCCCATCCCGCTCACAAATTGGGTCTCTAATATTGTCCCTATGACTAAAAAATATGGCACTATCAGGGTATGTGTTGATTATCGTGATATTAATCGGGCCTATCCCAAAGATAACTACCCTACACCCTTCATTGACTAGCTCATTGATGAGTGTGCTGGGAGTGAAATATACTCATTCATGGATGGTTTTTCTGGTTATAACCAGATTAATATTGCACCTGCAGATCAACACAAGACCGCCTTTATCTGTTTGTGGGGAACTTTTGCTTATAAAAAGCTCCTCTTTGGCTTAAAAAATGCCGGTGCCACCTTCCAATGCGCAATTTCTTACACATTTCATGATATTCAAAACATTGTGCAACCTTACTTGGATGACCTTCCGGCTCATTCAGTGAAATGCCAAGACCATCCAACCCACCTTCGCAAAATTTTTCTTCGTTGTAGACACTATCGTATCCGGCTAAATCCACATAAGTGTGTCTTCTGTGTTGAGTCAAGAAGACTTCTCGAGTTCATCGTCTCCCGAGAGGGTATTCATTTGGATCCCCTTAAATTCGAAGCCATCTTGAATCTTCCTCCCCCTGCTTCTTTGCAGCAATTGCAGAGTTTGCAAGGAAAAGCAAATTTTCTATGACTGTTCATTCCGAATTATGTCAAAGTGGCCAAAGGCTATACGTAGTTATTAAAATACGACACCACTTTTCTTTGGAATATCGTTGCACAAGAGTCATCTGAGCACCTCAAGGCTCTCCTTGTTTCTGCTCCTTTCTTACGTCCCCCTGATTATCACCGAGACTACACTCTTTATTTAGCCACTGCTAATACCACCATCGACATGGTTCTAGTTCAAGACGATGATGATGGTTGTGATGTAGGAAAGTGTTCCCTCTGTGGACAGAGGTAACCCCTCTAGCCCTAGAGTGGGTCTAGTCACAAATAAGGCTAGATCAACAATAGCTTTCCTTAAACAGTCAAAGTTGGAGGCCTACCTCAACCGGTGGTCGATGGAGTTCCATTGCGCTGCTTAAGATTTTGCTTCGTTATCCTCAATGAGTGATCAACCTAAAACAATGCAAAGGAAATACAACAAAGCACGTAATCGGAAAACAACAATGAACTATTTACTCACAAAGTCAAGAAGTCATGAGCTATCAAGTACATTACATACAAGACACAGGAAAACATCATTGATTGCATTAATAATGAAATAAGAGTAAGCTTACAACCAAAGTATTGACGTCACAAGCCTTCTCAGAGGGATCCAACTGACATGTTCTTCAAGCATTCACTCTTTGAAGATGGATCTCCCAACATACAAAGGTCTCTCTCTCACTCATAAGTTTGGCATGAAATCAAGGGCACTTCACAACCTTCCCCAAGCTATCAACACTCTCACACTTATCACACTCACAACAGCTATCTATCAAAAGCACTAACAACACTGCTCAACCCAAGGATTTTCCAACTACCAACTATTAGTTGATCATATCAAAAGTGAGTGTTTAAATAGGAGAAGGAGTCTCCATGAAAGGTGGAAGAGAGAGCTTATCACTAAGGAAGGTAGCACAATTAACGGAACTACCATGCCAAGGAAGGAAGGGTAGCACAAACTAGGCCAACAACTAGGTCTAGAGTTATCCAAAAGGTCAAATGTTGGAACAAATTTTCCCAATCTGGGTCATCGCAGGTACATAACTTAACTTCAGCATTGACATCGCGAGTTCTCATCGTTAGTCAGATCATCGCTGAAGATAATAAGCAACCTCGCGCTGGGACATGAAATCAGACCATCATGGGAATCAGATGTACTTCTACGCTAGCATAATGGCTGGACTATTTGGGAGCGCCTTTCAGCGTGTTTATTAAGCCAATAGCTGCGATGAGGCAGATAACTTAGGAAAAGTGGGTCAATTGGTAGCATAAAAGAGCACTTTTGTAACATGACCATGTTTGACTTGGACACATGACACAACAGATGGACTGGGAGTGAAGACAGTGACAAATTACCATGTAACAGATGCCCCCTAAGGTACGAAGCCCGAGAGAGTGGGAGGGGTGAAATTCTTTACAAAAATGGCTGAGCTAGAAGACCATCTGGAAGAACCTGTAGGCGCAAGTACAACTGATATCTCTGATAGTGAAATACATGTAGTCTAGGCATGGACGTAGACATATAAACTTTGTCTGTGGTATGGACGCAGCCATCTAGCTAATGAGACCATAATAATAATAAAGGTATGGTCGCATCCACCCATGAAGACTCAGGCATGGTCGTAGCCATCCATCAATGAGTCATGTAATCACGAATCAATCCACGTAGCCCAAACGTGTGTGATCTGAGTTCAGGGTCTTGAACCCAACCAATCATAGTACAAACTCTAACATGTGAACAGAGGTGTTGAAGTTGAGCATGACAGAAAATCGCTTGATTATCGGTCGATGATGTAAACTATTAACAAGCGTGAGAGAAACCACCAATAATGCCAATGGCTCTCAAGGTACTATCTAGTACAATCCATGAAGTGTGAAGAATGAACTAAAGTCGAACATTCATGAAATCACCCAATCGGCGACCAATGATGTAAGTTGACTGTTAGGTGCAAAGAACTTGTCATTGAGGCATGCAAGCTCCAAGGTACTAAAGGGATCTCTGGATCAATCTCCTCGATAATGAGCTGACGTCGACAGAAGATGACTTGTCGTAGGAGGGCCATAAAGTTTTCCCCATCAATGACATGAGACAAGGAACAAGTGGTAGATGGTGGAATAGAGTATCAGAGAAGGAGACGAAGGTGTAAACTACAGAAGGATTATACTCTTGAACATGTCAGCAACACGACTCTGGAGGGTGGCAACATTCAGGTACCAAAGGATCAGAGGCTTGATGGGGACAGCATGGATTAGATGGAATGAGGCCAAATGATGATGTATGGATGTCCCAACCCAATAAGAAGCAGAAGTGTCGATGTTCAAGAGTGACTAGCTACCATATACAATCAACGACATTTTCCAAATTTTCCCCCACCATTTTTGGTGAGTACCCCAATTATTTTTGAAAATAAGCTTGAAGGGGATAGCATATGCTTGTGACATAAGTTCGACCTTTGGTTGAATCCAACCAAGTAATAGTTTAATGAGCCCTAGGGAGGAGAAACTCGAGTCTCATCATGGTGACGAGTCCAATATCATCAGGGTTTAACGAGTCTGACATAGGAAAAACTCGGAGTCTTTTTCATGTTTAGGGAGTTTGAAAAAGACATGGAAAAGAAAACTCCATGGGGTCCTTTCTCATACAGTTGTGTCTTTCGAGCTCGAAAAAGTATAAAAAAATACTTGAAAGAACCGCTTGACCATTGTGATCAAGGAGTACTTTTCTTGGTTAGTGATCTTGTCGAAATCATGTCTTTTCATAACCAACAATGAGCCTGAAACGACAAAAACCTGGCAATCTTTTCTCGTTTACACGGTCGGAAAAGAGCTTAAAGCAAACCGCCTTTCATTCCGTTTAACGAGTTGAAAGGAACAACTTGGCTATCTTTTCATTTTTTAACTCAGAAAAGAGAATTAAAGACGACTTCACGGACCAAGTGCATACATAACTCCACTACCTGTAATTCTGCACGAAAACATGTCAAACGTAAAATTGATTCGACATAAGTTATATAGAGGCATGATTAAGAACCAAAATCCCTACTAGCCATGCAAAAAAATGGTAAAAACCCACATTATAAAGTGCAATTTTTTAAATATTTCAAAAAATTACTATAAAAGGGGGTAAACCAATTCATTTTTACCATTTGCACCATACAATTCACAATTGGAGATTTTGGAGTGCCAACCAGTGCTATCTTCGCGAGCTAATTGTGGCCTCATCAGTTGACAGTTTACTGTGAAACTTTGAACAAGTAAGTAGTCATTCTCCTGCACTTTATTTCATTGGTTATTTATGCATTTGATCATTGGACATGCAAGTTTGGGAGGATTTTTGAATTGCCATCCACTGCTCGGTCATCGCGGGTATACCGCTCGGGTCTGTGATGACCGAGCACAACTTACATGTAACGTGCCTCAATCATTGTGGAAATATGGTGTATTTCCATGATGACTGCGAAAAAATTGAACTATGAGCCTCGCGCCATTGCGACTGTTTTAAAAACAGTCGCGATGGCGACGCAAAACTATGTTTTTATGTGAATTATGGATTAATTTTCACGAATGAAGTTCTAATTCACTTTTCTCTTTATACAGGGCATTATGGCTTATGTCTAGCAGGAGCGAGTTCATGATGCCAATGATGAGGAGGCTTCTACCAACGCCGGATGTCGAAACGCTCCTCACGAATGCAGATTGCTAAAGTTCTTCCTGACTCCACATCTTCGGTCCCAACCTAATCTATTAGAGCTGATAATCCGTGCATGGAACCTAACAGACGGGAAATTCATAATCCAAGGCCGAGACATCGCGTTCGATGCAAAAAATGTGTACTTTTTGACTATATTATCCTGACGGGGAGAGAGGGCAATCTTAGAGGGCCAACGTCCTCGGGGCGAAACACTAGAGATACTAGAGATGATAATGGCACAAGTGTGCCCCCGGGCATGTAAGACAAAGAGCGGGAAGGTGGCAATCCCAACAGTAGAAGACATAGTTCTCCGTGTAGTTTTGTTCATGGTGACCAAGGTAGTAGGATCCCAGGCCCAACACGAGGCATCGAAGACTCATCTGCAGTTAGCTCTCGAATGCCTTAATCTGACCATGTTTAACTCGACAGAGACAGTGACAGCAAACATGAAGAGACAACTCAACAAATATCGTCGAGGAGAGACGAAGCAGTTTGGTTATAGGACATGGTCTTGGATGTGCCCAGAACACGAGAGCCCAGGATCACATGGTGGGCTCACATTATGCCATGAGGGGGTGGCGGATGCCCAATATCATGGGGGGCGAAGTTTCGTGAGTGGTTGGAGTGCCAGATTCTCTTTGTTGAGGATTGGCTGTATGTTGGGATGGATTTCCATGGAGATCCCAATATGCTACTACCTCTTGGCGAGGAGTGGGATGATGGTGGTAAGGCACTTGATCATGCTATCTTTATATTTTTATCTTTTATAATGTTTTTGGATTTTTTCATGCATATGTCCTAGTGAGGAACTCTATGGTGTTTGCAGATGTGGGACCAGTGAGACTCGTAGGGCTAGCTCTAGAAGCGAGGAGGGACCCGAAGGGTATCAGAGAGCTAGCTTTAGCTCCTCCAGCTGACACTTCAGTAGAGACAGTGACCCGTAATCTCAACGGTCTGACAGCAGGTATCCCAGATTACATGGGGTTGAGGAGGTCCCCATGGAGTTCCAGATTCACACAAGAGGAGTGATTCCTAGGTTGCACTATTTATTGAGACGGGTTGCATGAGCGGTAGTGTGCTACAGGGAGCACAACCCACCACAGTAGACACCTAGGTTTTATCCTGTTGATTTTTTGAGAGACATGTGTCTCGGATGTATGAAGAGCACAGACACTTTTTGGACATATACATTTATTTTTGAGCGCCTCAGTGTGCACACAATACGATATATAATAATATATAATATATATATATATATATATATATATATATTATATATATATATATATAATAATATATATATATATATATATATATTATATATATATAAATATATATATATATAATATATATATTCCTATGGTTCATTATTGTGTTTTAAATGCTTCTATATGTTGTTTCGATTACATGTTACGCAAATGTCTGTCTAATACATAATTGGATAATGCATCAGTTAACGTGTTGAATCGTCTTGGAATGTGTTGATATGTAATGAAATCAAAATTCCCTTCTAATAATTTAACATGAAAATACAACCTCAAAATCTGATGATCTCTGATGGAATAACGCCCATTGAGCTGGTGGACGAAAATCTGAAAGTACAGATTTACAACCAATGCACGTATGCCGAGTTTGATAGCCTCAGTCAGTAGTTCAATAACAACACTATATTCAGTGACATTGTTTGTGGTACAACCTAGACAAACACCTTGTAGGTCTACTAACTCACCGTGAGGATCGTAGATCACCCATGTCACAGAAGACAAGTTGCGTGTACTACGGCAGGCACCATCGGCAAAACCAACGTAATGTGTACCAGACATCTGCATGCAAAGAAGAAGGACACAATAAGCGGCAATCACACCTACACACCAAGAAAAAACATGCAAACACACACAACACACCTGCTGAAAAACACACGTATGTACAAATCAGAGTGCATGGGGTTCATGCATAATATTTTTTCAAATAAAGCCCATTTCAGGGCTTATCTAGAGGGTTCCCTTCATAATCAATCAACTCATACGCCCCTTTTTGCAAGACTCGTTTCACAATATAAGGCCCGTGCCACATAGGCTCGAATTTGCCTGCCTCCAGCTTATCATTCGCGTGATCATAAAGCAGGACTAAATCTCCCTTAACAAAAGAACGAGGATGAACAGTCTGATCGAAGTGATTTTTCACTCTCTTCTTCTGTGCTTCAATAGCTAGAGAGGCTAGTCGACAGATCTCATCTAGTCCCTCTAGGTAGAGAAGGCGTTCTTCTACCGGAGGAGTGTTGGGGATTAATTCGACATCTAATTTCAAAGAAGGGATCTCACACTCAATGGGAAGGGTAGCCTCTAGACCGTAAACCAATTGGAATGGGGTGAACTCGGTGGCATTCTTCATTGACGTTTGGTAGGCCCATAAGGCGGAGAATAGCATCAAATGCCAGTTGGACTTGTGCATGTTGACGGTACGTTGAAGCATTGTAGCCAGAACTTTGTTGACAACTTCCACTTGATCGTTGGCTTGAGGATAATAGTGTGTCGAGCTATCATGCTGCAGGCCCAATTGGGTTGTTAACTCAGTCATCATATGATTATGAAAATGTTTTCTGTGAATAGTGACGATAGCCTGAGGGAATATGAATCGTGAGATAACATGATTGAACAAAAATTGCACTGATGTGTGACAGTCTTCAGATAGTGTAGGCATTGCCTCGGACCATTTTCTAAAATAATCAACGACGATTATCATATAGCCATGCCCCCCAGCCAAGTGAGGGTTACAGGTCATATAATCAATGCCCCATGTGGCAAAAGGGCCGACGGTAACAACAAGGTGCAATGGAGTAGGAGGTGCGCGCATTTTCCATTGGTAGATTTGGCACTCATGACAAGAACGGACAATAAGAATGCAATCCTTAAAGATAGAGGGCCAAAAATAACCAGCACGGAGAATTTTTCTGAGGAGTGGCATATCCGGACATGTGACCACCACAGGCACCAGAATGGCAGTCATTTAGAACTTATTCAGCTTCCTCGAGGGTTAAACATCGGCGGAGGACAGAGTCAACGTCAAGTCGGTACAGGGTGTCCCCCATAATGCGATAAGGTTGAGACTGATGGCAAATCTGTCTCCGAGCGTCCATGGATAAATCGGGATGAAAAGAGGACATCTGGACATAGACGATAATATCCCCGTACTAAGGGTCGAGGGTGCTAATCAAGAACAGAGTTTCATCCGGAATATGATCATCTAACTGAGAGGGCGCGGTAACAGATGGCAGAGAGCAAAAAAACTCAACAAATATGAGGGACTTCTTAGACTTGGCAGTGGTGAACTCCAAGTCGAACTCTTGGAGGATAACAATCCACTTCGAGTATTTTCCCCCCAGTAACTGACGTGACAAAATGTACATCATCGGGTTGCATTCAGAAATCACCGTCATGGTACGCAATAGTATGTAATGGCGGAACCGTTGGATGGCACAAACAGTGGCCAATGCCAACTTCTCAACATGGGCATAGCGAGTTTCCGTATCAGTTAAATTGTGGCTAAGATAGTAAACGACATGCTCAATGTCATCATCATGATCCTGAATGAGAACCATGCCGATAGTGGTGTTAGTAGTGACTAAGTAAAGAGTGTAGTCCTGGTGATAGTCAAGGGGATGTAATAGAGGAGCAGAAATAAGGAGAGCCTTGAGATGCTTGAATGACTCTTGGTTAGTGGCATCCTAATGAAAAGGAGTGTCGCGCTTCAATAGTTTGGTATAGCCCTTAGCCACTTCGGCATAATTCAGAATGAATCATCATAAAAAGTTCACTTTTCCCTGCAAGCTCTGCAATTGCTACAAGGAAGCAGGGGGAGGAAGATTCAGGATGGCTTCAACTTTAAGAGGATCCAAGTGGATACCCTCTCAAGAGATGATGAACCCGAGAAGTCTGCCAGACTCGACACAAAAGACACACTTATGGGGATTGAACCAAATACGATAGTGTCTACAACGGAGTAAAATTTTGCTAAGGTCGGTGGGATGGTGTTGACACCTTACCGAATGAGCGGGAAGGTCATCTAGCTAAGGTTGCACAATGTGTCGAATATCATGGAAAGTGTATGACATTGCGCATTGGAAGGTGGCACCGACATTCTTTAATCCGAGAGGGAGTTTCTTATAAGTGAAAGTGCTCCACAAACAGATAAAGGTGGTTTTGTGTTGATCGGTGGGCGTGATATTAATCTGGTTATAACCATAAAAGCTATCCATGAATGAGTATATTTCGCTTTCGGCACACTCATCAATGAGCTGGTCAATGAAGGGTGTAGGGAAGTTATCTTTGGGACAAGCTTGATTAATATCACGGTAGTCAACACATACCCTGATAGTGCCCTATTTTTTAGTGATAGGGACAATATTAGAGACCCAGTCTGTGAGGGGGATGGGGTAAATAAAACCAGCTTTGAGAATCTTTTCCACTTCTGCCTTAATAGTTGCAACATTTCGGGGCTGCACAAGGCGTAGATGCTATTGGACAGGTTTGGCACCCAGATAGGTAGGTATCTCATGCACCACAATACTAGGATCGATGCCAAGCATCTCTTCATAAGACCATGCAAACACATCACAAAATTCATGAAAAAGAGTCGTATAGAGCCGAATCTCCTCTGGAGTACAAGTTACTGCAACATGGATGTGCTCGAAAATCCCTAGCTTAACAGAGATGTCGATAGGCTGGGTTTGCATGATGTTCCCCATGTTCCCTTCAGAAGACACTTGATAAATCTGAATAGGTGTTTGAAGAGGTTGAAAAGGGAAACAAGAAGCAAACCGCTCAAGACAAACAAGCATTTCCTGATGGGTAGGGAGAAACGAGGAGTGCTGGTGATGATCAGGCCAAGGAGGTTCCTCGAAAGACATGGTCTCAATGATCGCTTCATCAGAAGGAAAAAGTTCCTGTAACGGGTCCGAAGAAGCGTTGTCTCCAAGCCAAGGGGGTTGCATGTATGAGTCAAGATCTCTGCTCAAAGGAGCAGGTTTAGAGGATGGAGCCGATGCAGAAACAATTTCGACGTAGTTGAGCTTGGCAGGACTCAACAGCATCTCATTGCCCTAGGAGTCAACCTGATCAGGAAGGGGAAGAACCCATGGATCAGAGCAAACATAAATCATATTAATGGGGGCAACGTTGGGAGGTGGGAGTCAAAAAACACCCATTAGGGCAGGATCTTTAAAGAGTCCAGCACCCACACTCTCAAGAGGGACTAAGGTATGCTCCACAAAAGGCACATTGATGTCGGAGGAAGAGATGAAGAAGGAGAGCTAGTCTACGGTGACAATCTTCCCCTGATGAGGGAAGAAAATGACACATAATAGAGATGAGGCCATGGCTTGCATGGCATAGGTCCAGCTATGTCCTAAAAGGATGTTGTAAGTTAAATTGGCGTCAACAAATTCAACCTCTACTTTGACCGTCTTTCCTTCCAATGTAATGGGAAGGCGTTGGAGGATACCATAAGGATGAGACTCTCTCCCATCAAAGGCTTCCAAGGTTGTAGGAGACTGACTCGAAGTTAGAGAACCAATAGCCTTCCAACAAGCAACAGACATTATTCAAGTAGAAGCGCCTTCATCAATGATGGTACGATGAATCATTTTGGAATTGATGATGACCTGAATAAGGAAGGCAATTTGGTGAGGCAGACTCAGAATATGACTATCCAGGTCAAAAGCAATCAAATATGAGTCAGCCGGGTCAATGCCACCGATAGCCGATAGCAAATACTTTCTCTGAGAGGGGTCGCTCTCGAGAACTTCTAGTGCGGACATAGCTGACTGAGCCTGGGCTAAGTCCTCAACGATGCTATAATGCTGGGCACCACGAGCATTGGGGTTGTATGAAGATTTCCGAAGTACACCTTTAAAAGGAGGTCGAATGACTGTTTCAATGCTAGGTCTCTCAATATGAAGGGGACCAGAATTGGACGGAGGAGCACTAGAGGGGACCTCAGGCTCCTCCCCGGCAGGCAATGGATATTATTTTTCCCAGGTACTAATGTGGATGAGAATCGTCCTAGCCATAAACACCTGAGAACCAAAGGGAGAAGAGGATTGAGATGGATCAGCCACCATTTGAGTTTGTTGGGAGGGAAAGGGTTCCTTGAGCACAACAAGAGTTCCAGAGGCGCCCTTCAGCAAACGACTAACTTTGGACCGCCTTTGGCAGTCTTTGGTATAGTAATCCTCGTCATAGATAAGGCAAGGATACTTGGTTTTGCATTTGGCACCTTCCTCGGGTGGAGGTTTAGGGGAATCCTGCTTCAACTGTTTAGCTTTATTCTTCCCTTTTCCCTTCTTTTTCCCTTTCGAGGATTTGTCTACTATGATGGACTGGACGGCATTCACCTCGGAGGTATTACTAGCGTTGGATACAACCTGAGAAGCATTTTCATTTGGAGCATTCTACTTTTGCTTTCCAGGGTTTGCGGAAGATTTCATAGAAGGCGGATTAACAGAACCGATGACACTGTCCACAGAGGGTGTCAATGGAGCTTTGGAAGTTCTGGGCCTCGGAGCATCAGGCAAATAATCATACAATGTAACGGACTGGGAGTAAACCAAGTCGAGGTACTGAGCACATGCAATAGCTTGCTCTTCAGTTACACACGATCCCATTGCAATGTCCCTAGCTATTGGACCGACAAATGAGGTTGTGAACCAGTTAGTCAAAATCTGATCGGGAATCCAAAACTTAATCAAACGATGACATCATCTCATTCATGAATATGATTGGAGATATGTGTGGCCGTAGATTGTTTTAAGGAGGTCAGGAGATGCGTGCCCATTTCATAGCGAATTGGCAACTGAAAATGAGTTAAAAATGCCATAGCCAATGAGTTGAAGTCTTGAAAAGATCTGCGAGCTAACTCAATATACCACTTAGCAGCAGAGCCAATGAGAGTCTATTGAAAAAGGCAAAGTCAAATCGAATCATCAAGCCATGAGTTTGATGAACACCATAGATGATACATCATAACATGAGCTTGCGGATCTTCTCCATCTTTTCCATCAAACTTGGGACAATCACCCGAAATTTTAGTTGGAACCGATGTCCAATACAGATTATGAAGTATGGGATCATTGGTCAGTTTGTACAAGTCCAGTAATTCCAACGTCGCTAAAAAGGGTAACTGAGGATTAAAGGACATTTGCGGCAGTGGGTAGGAGGTGGTCCTAGAGTTCCATCCAGTTGTTTGTTGCCCCTATTGGTTTTGTCTAGACGGACTTGGCCCATTATGATTTTTCCCGTAGGAGTTCTGCCCATAGGGGTTATAGCTGTAGCCAGATGGTTGATCGTGGACTTGCCCCCCAGCATTCCACTGATTACCAACTTGGCCTGAAGGAGCAACATAAGGTTGTTGGAAATTCTGATAAGGATTTACCTGCAGTTGTTGATAATTTTGGTAGAGGGAAAATTGGGTTTGCCCTTGGGGTTGCTGGGTACCATAAGGTGACTGGGCTCCAAACTGGGCCTGGTAGCTAGGCTGGGTTTGATAAGTAGGTTGAGATTGAGATCCAACCTGAATCTGAGAACCGGCTTGGATCTGGAGCCCAGATTGGGGCTGAAAACTGGGTAGCACTTGAAAAGAAACCATCATCTGAGTGCCCAGTTGAGCAAACCCAGACGGATGTCCTTGAATAATCTGAGGTTGAACCATCTAGCCAGAAGGTTGACCTAGCTGAGATTGAGGTCGACTCACTTGCCGAGAAGGTTGAGCTTGCTGGGTAGTGGGTTGCCCTTACACAACTGAGGGTTGTCCTGATTGGCCGGATGGTTGAACAGAGTGGACAGTTTGTTGGCCTGGTGGATTTTGCGGTTGACCACTCTGCCTAGTCGGTTGAATAGGCTGGACAGTGGGTTGGCCTTGCTGAACATATGGCTGACCAACTTGCCCAGACGGGTAACCTTGCTGGACACTTGATTGGCCTTATTGAGCATAATGTTGATCGACTTGCCTAGAAGGGTAGCGCTGCTGGATACCTGGTTGACCTTGTTGAGCATAAGGTTGTCCCGGGTTATGAGAGGGCTTCCCATAATAGGTAAATGAAGAACCACCAAAGGCCGAAGGTTGTCCCTGGTAGGGTTGTCCTTGTGGGCCTCCAAGTTTCCTTGGATAAGGTTGTCCGTAAGACAGTTGTCCTTGATATGGTGGTCCTTGAAAATTTGCGGGCGATGCTTGGCAACCATGATAACTAGTGGGGCCCCAAGCAACTGACAATGGGACCGCAACCTAAACCGCAAGTTGAGTGGCTATGGGTCTGAGATAATAGATATGAGTTCCATGAGAATCATAATAATTAGATGGATTTTGAGGATCCGGATTCTGAAGAGCTTGTACATACTGATCATATGTCAGCCCTGCTGGAATGAAGCCAGAAGAAGGTGAGACACTTAGTGTAGGACCGACAACTCCTATCATTGGGCCACTATAGGTAGGACCAGCAGAAGGTTCGACAATAGTGGTGAACACTGATGACAAGGGTTGAAGTGCCACACAAACATTTGGTTTGGTCGGAACAAATGTGACGGATGCATTGTGAATTTGGGGAATGAATGACTCCAAAGTTGGAAGGTCCGTGCGAGACCATATGGAACTCAAAAGGGGAGCCCTACAACCAATGATTTCCACCAAAGAATTATACCTTAAAGGAAATGTGACACCAAGTGAAATGACACGGAAGGGTGAAGTTTCCATTGCACAAAAAGGTGAAGTTCCTGGTTCCGTAGGAATAGGTATTTCACTTTCTGACACAACAGATTCTTCACCAGAGATGGGAGTCGTCTCCTCCATGTCAGAATAAGACATTGGGACTGGAACACTAGGAGGAGTAATGGGAAGGTCTTCTTCAGAAGTCTCCCAAATGGGATTCCAATTAATATCGTAGAACTCGTCCTCTGGGGTGCGAGAGTCAAGTGGTTGGATACTTAGGATAACAGGGAGAGTATCACTACCAACCAGAACCTCGGGAGCAACAGAGGATGGAGACCCTTAGTCACTTGGAACAGGAGACGGGGTTGATGATTCTACCAGGATGTTTCACCTCAAAATCCTAGGAGAACTAATGAGAAAGAACCCTACTCAAGCTAAACGCAAACAATATCTAACCAGGTAAATGTGAACGTGGCCAAATAAATTTTAATACACAGGAATAAGACTTGACCTTTTCATCTTTAAAGACTCAAGAAAAGGACCAAAAGATTACTCTAGTCGCCTTCGAACATTTAATGAGCCTGAAGTGACAAGTGCTTAGATGGACCTTTTCTTTTAAGGAGTCCGAAAGGAATGAAAGTGACTACTCTAGAGAACTAGGCAAAATGTTTACCAAACAACCTGTAAAACTGCATATACACCTTGGCAGTCATATGAAAACCAAGGACTTTCCGTATGACAGTCAATCTTCTCGAATGGTGTGTTCGATGCGTTACGGTTTGTAAGGCGGCAGACACGACTTCCTATGGATGAAGGATGATAACTTAGTGGGGTCTCCCAATATATACTCGATGGTACGTGGGAGCACAATTCTGTATTAGACCACTACTGAGTCACAAAAGGAGGAATCACCCAACCTTGAGTGAGAACAATAGTGACTAGGTTTAATGACGCCGGAGCATGTCTCTAGCCTAGACCTCTAAATGATGAGCGTTATGTTCCAATGCATTGTTAGATTTATTCAGTTCATTTTAAGGTTGATCTTGAATTATGTTTCCGTTTTAGGCCCTACCATGTCCATATAAGAAAACCTAGGATGCAACTAAAATGAATGAAATATCATTTTTTTTCGATGAACACCTACCTATGATAGGGTAAAGAGATCATTCCCAAACTAAGAAAACCAAGCCAAATAGATGCAATCACCCGATGCATACAAGCATCAATTCCTACAGTGCATAAGAACTACTAATGAGAGATTTTATCATTCGCTTTTCAATATGCAGCCTTGAAATGCAAATTCACTTTCTCTTTCACACACTAAACAAATGCAAACTTTTGATTTTTGATGTTTTTATTTAACTCAACGAAACAAACAAGCAAGTGTGAAAGAACCGGTTGATCCAAACAATTGTGATCTATGTTCAATAGCGAAAAGAAATCGAATCAATACAAAAGATTGGTTCAATAACTGTCACTAAAACTCAACCAGAAACAAAGAAAGAGGAAGGCCCAATCAAATCAATAAGAGGTTGTAAACGAATCTTGAGAAAACCAGCAACCAAGAATAACAAAACAAACTAGGTCCCATGGACAAAAATGCAAAATTCATTCAACCAAGCCAAAGAACGAGTGCCTTCATTGTAAATAGTGAAAAAAAAATGACTGACCAAGCAAAAAAATGGCAAGGGATGAAGTGGACTGGCAAAATCAGGAGGTAGAATTGAGAAAATCAATCTTACAGGTATAGTCACGAGTCGAAAACTAGCAACTTGCACTAAAAAATAACTAGTTGTATTAACAGAGCGCTGTCAGCGTGGGAGTACACGCCTTTCCCACGATGATCTAATTTCTAGGATCGTCGCGACTGTGTGTTGTTATTCCGCGATGCACAGGATTTTACAAAAGGGTGATCCCGATGTCAGCGTGACTGTTAAACTAAAATCTGTGATGATGCAAAAAACAATGGCAACAAGCCAAAAACTCCCAAACCAAAACCAACCAATCTAACAGATAATAGAGGGACCTCCCTAATCAACCCAGGTGATCCAAAAGACTGCTATTAAATCCCCAAAAGCAAAGAGAGACCAAATTCAAAATCAAAGCAAGAGTAAAGAGAAAATCATAGGATAGACTCCCCAGTCGAGTCGCCAATTTTTGATGCAGGAAAGTGTTCCCTCTATGGACAGAGGCAACCCCTCTAGCCCTAGAGTGGGTCTAGTCACAAACAAGGATAGATCAACAATATCTTTCCTTAAACAGTTGAAATTGGAGGCCTACCTCAACTAGTGGTCAATGGAGTTCCATTGTGCTGATCCAACTTTCGCTTCCTTCTCCTCAACGAGTGATCCCTTCGAAACAATGCAGAGGAAATACAACAAAGCATGTAACTAGAAAAAAACAATGAACTATTTACTCACAAAGTCAAGAAGTCATGAGCTATCAAGTACATTACATACAAGACATAGGAAAACATCATTGATTGCATTAATAATGAAATAAGAGTAACCTTACAACCAAAGTCTTGACGTCACAAGCCTTCTCAGAGTGATCCAGCCAACATTTTCTTCAAGCATTCACTCTTTGAAGATGGATCTCCCAACATACAAAGGTCTCTCTCTCACTCAGAAGTTTGGCATGAAATTAAGGGCACTTCACACCCTTCCCCAAGCTATCAACACTCTCACACTTACCACACTCACACCAGCTACCTATCAAAAGCACTAACAACACTGCTCAACCCAAGGATTTGCCAACTACCAACTACTAGCTGATCATATCAAAAGTGAGTGTTTAAATAGGACGAGTCTCCATGAAAGGTGGAAGAGAGATCTTATCACCAAGGAAGGTAGCACAATTGACGGAATTGCCATGCCAGGGAAGGAAGGGCGACACAAACTATGCCAACAACCAGGTCTGGAGTCATCTAGAAGGTTGTCTGTTGGAACAAATTCGCCCAATCTGGGTCATCACGAGTACATAACTGAACTTCAGCACTGACATCACGAGTGAGCAACGACGTTAGTAAGATTATCGCTGAAGATAATAAGCAACCTTGCACTGGGACATGAAATTGGACCATTGCAGGAATCAGATGTACTTCCGCGTTGGCATCGCGGCTAGACTATCAGGGAGTGCCTTTCAATGCATTTATTAAGCCAATAGCCACGATGAGGCATATAACTTAGGAAAAGTGGGTCAATTGGGAGCACAGGAAAGAACTTGTGTAACATGAGCATGTTTGACTTGGACACATGACATAGTAGATGGACTGGGAGTGAAGACAATGACAAATTACCATGAAACAATGGTACTGAGCATGTCGTTTATTATCTCAACCGCAATCTACTTGATACGGAAACTCGCTATGCCTATGACGAGAAATTGGCATTGGCCACCATTTGTGCCATCCAACATTTCCGGCATTATATATTATTGTGTACCATGATGGTGATTTCGGATTGCAACCCAATGACATACATTTTGTCACGTCAGTTACTGGGGGCAAATACTCAAAGTGGATTTTCATCCTCCAAGAGCTTAACTTGGAGTTTACCACCACCAAGTCCAAGAAGTCCCTTGTCTTCGCTGAGTTTCTTTGCTCTCTGCCATCTGTTACTGTGCCCTCTCGGTTAGAGGACCATATTCTGGATGAAAATTTATTCTTGATTAGTGCCCTCGATCCTTGGTACGGGGATATTATTGTCTATCTTCAGACATCCACCTTTCATCCCGATTTGTCCAAGGATGCTCAACGATGGATTTGCCATCATTCTCAACCTTATTGCATTATTGGGGACACCCTGTATCGTCTCGGTGCCGACTCTGTTCTCCACCAATGCTTAACACTCGAGGAAGCTAAACGAGTTCTAAATGACTAGCATTCTAGCGCCTGTGGCGGTCACATGTCCGGGTATGCTACTTCTCAAAATATTCTCTGTGCTGGTTATTTTTGGCCCTCCATATTCAAGGATTGCATTCTTGCCATCCGCTCTTATCATGAGTGCCAAATCTACCAACGGAAGATGCGTGCGTCTCCCGCTCCATTGTACCCTGTGGTTATCGTCGGCCCTTTTACCAAATGGGGTATTGATTATATGACCTGTAACCCTCACTCGGATGGAGGGCATGGGTATATCATCGTTGCCATTGATTATTTCACAAAATGGGCCGAGGCAATGCCTACACTATCCGAAGACGGTCACACATTGGTGCAATTTTTATTTAATCATGTTATTTCATGATTCAGAGTCCCTCAAGCTATCATCACTGATCACAGAAAACACTTCTGTAATCATATGATGACTAAGTTAACGACCCAGCTAGGTTTGCGGCATTATAGCTCGACACCGTACTATCCTCAGGCCAATGGTAAAGTGGAAGCCGTCAACAAAGTTTTAGTTACAATTCTTCAATGCACCATTGGCATGCACAAGTCCAACTAGCATTTGATGTTGTTCTCTGCCTTATGGGCCTACCAAACTTTAGTGAAGGATACCACTGGGTTCACACCATTCCAATTGGTTTACGGTCTGGAGGCTACCCTTCCGATTGAGTGTGAGATCCCTTCTCTGAAATTAGCCATCGAATTACTCCCCAACACTACTCCGGTAGAAGAACGTCTTCTCTACCTAGAGCGACTAGACAAGACCCATCGACTAGCCTCTCTAGCCATTGAATCACAGAAGAAGAGAGTGAAAAATCACTTCAATCATACTGTCCATCCTCCTTCTTTTGTTGAAGGAGATTTAGTCCTACTTTATGATCAAGTAAATGATAAGCTACGGGTAGGAAAATTCGAGCCTATGTGGCACGGGCCTTATATTGTAAAGTGAGTTTTGCAAAAAGGGGCCTATGAGCTGACTAAGTATGAAGGGAACCCTCTAGATAAGCCCCGAAACGGGCTTTATCTGAAAAAATATTACACATGAACCCCATGCATTCTGATTTGTACATACGTGTTGTCTCAGCAGGTGTGTTGTGTGCATGTGTTTTCATGTCTGGCTTGGTGTGTAGGCATAATTTCCGCTTATTGTGTCTTTTTTCTTTGTGTGCAGATGTCTGGTACACATTATGTTGGTTTCGCTGATGGTGCCTGCTGCAGTACATGCAACCTATATTCTGTGGCATGGGTGATCTACGATCCTCACGGTGAGTTAGTAGACCTTCAAGATGTTTGTCTAGGTTGTACCACAAACAGTGTCGCTAAATATAGTGTTGTTATTGAATTACTGACTGATGCTATTAACCTCGACATTCGTTCATTGGTTGTGAATCTGGACTCCCAACTTGTTATCCACTAGCTTAATGGGAATTATTCCGTCAGAGATCATCGGATTTTAAGATTGTATTTACGTGTTAAATTGTTAGAAAGGAATTTTGATTTTATTACATATCAACACATTCCGAGAAGATTAAACACATTAACTGATGCATTGGAAAACCATGTATTAGACAAACATTTGCTTAACATGTAATCAAAACAGCATATAGAAGCATTCAAAACACAATAATGAACCATAGGAATATGTATATATATATATATATATATCGTGTAGCGCACCAAGGCGCTCAAAAAATAAGTGTGTATGTCCAAATAGAGTCAGTGTTCTCCATACATCCCAGAAACATGTCTCTCAAAAAATCAGTAGGAAATAAAATCCAAGCATCTACTACGGTGGGTTATGCTCACTATAGCACACCACCTCTCATGCGACCCGCCTCAACAGTCAGTGCAACCTAGGTATCACGCCTACTGTATGTATCTTGAACTTTATGGGGACCTCCTCGATCCTCATGTAATCAGGGATCCCCACTGTCAGGCCCTCAAGATTTTGGGCCACTATCTCTATCGAATCGCCAGCTGGAAGATCTACGGCTAGCTATCTAATGTCTTGTGGATCCCTTTGTTCCTCTGGAGCCAGTCCTATAGGCCTCATTGGTACCACATCTGCAAATACCACAGAGTACATCATTAGGATATATGCATGAAAAAAATCTAAAAAACATCATAAATGAAAAAATACAAAAATAGTGTGATCAAGTGCTTTACTGCCATCATCTCACTGCTCTCCAGTGGGCCGCTACATGTTGGGGTCTCCATGAAAGTCCATACCAGCATATGGCCAATCCTCGATGAAGATCGTCTGGTGATCCAGCCACTCATGGGATAGTGTCCCCCATGACACTGGTCATCCGCCACTCCCTCATGGCATAACACGAGCCCACCGTGTGATCCTGGTCTCTGACGGTCTGGGCACATCCAAGTCCATATCCTATAACTGTAGTGCTGGTACCCGCTCCAGCATGAGTGGGATCAAGATAAACCCGTAGTCGAATTGTTTCGTCTCCCCACAATGACAGTTGGTAAGTTGTCTCTTCATGTTGGCCATCACTATTTCCGCCCAGTTGAACATAGTCAGGTTGAGGCATTTGAGAGCCAACCGGAGTTGGGTCTTTGTTGCCTTGTGTTGGGATTGGGAACCCACTGCACTCATCACCATAAATAAAACTACATGAAGAACCAAGTCTTCCACCATCGGAATTGCCTCCTTCTCGCTCTTTTATTTGCATGCCCGTGGGCACACTTGTGCCATCAGCATCTCTAGTGATTTGCCCCCGGTTCGTTGGCCCTCTAGAATAGGCCTCTTGTCGCGACGGGATAATCCGATCAGGAAATATATATCCATGGCATCGAACTCAATGTCTTTCCTGGATAATGAATTTTCTGTGTGATGGGTTCTAGGCATGAATCAGTAGCTCTACCAAATTGGGTTGGCCCCGAAGGTGAGGAGTAAGGAATAATTTTAACAACCCGCATGCACGTAAAGCATTTTGGCACCCAGAATCAGGAAAGGCTTCCTCCTCATTAACATCATGAGTTCGTTCCTGCCAAAAAAATGCCATGATGCCCTGCATGACAAGAAAAAATTAATTAGAACCCCTTTTGTAAATTTCAATTCATAATTTTCACAAAAAAATAATTTTACATCGCCATCGTCACTATTTTTAAAACAACCGCAATGGCGCTCAGTTCACAGTTCATTTTTCTCGTGATCATCATGAGAATACATTAGTTTCTCGCGACGATCGGAAGATGTTACGTGTAAATCGTGCTCGATCATCGCAGACCCAAGCAGCTTTCGTGCGATGACTGAGAGGCGGAGTCAGATTCAAAAATATGTCTAAATTCACCTACCTAATGCTAAATTGCATAAAAAGACTACTAAAATGAAGCACGGGGAGAAATCTACTTACTTGGTGGAGGTTTCAGGACGAACCGTGGAGAGATGAAGCTGGAATCAGCTTGAGAACTTTGTTCAGGTTGGTGCTCCAAATGCTCCAAGGTAAAATGAACAGTGAAAATGGTAAAAACAAATGAATTACCCCACCCTTTTTATAGTAAATTTTTGAAACATTAAAAATTTTACTTTAGAATGTGGTTTTTTTCCATTTTTATTACATGGTTAATTGGAGCTTTTGGTTTTTAAATGTGTTTCTACATATCTTAATCATTTATGTCGAATGGGTTTTACGTTTGATGTGTTTTGTGCAGAACTACAGGTTGCGGAGTTATGTTGTACTTCATGTGCACTTGGTCCATAAAGTCGTCTTTAACGCTCTTTTCCGACTTAAAAAACGAAAACATAGCCGAGTTGTTCCTTTCAACTTGTTAAACGAAATGAGAGGTGGTATACTTTAAGGTCTTTTTTGATCGTATAAATGTGAAAATATTGCCAAGCTTTTGTCATTTTGGGCTCGTTGTTGGTTACGAAATGATGTGGTTTCGATCACTTTTTTACTTTTTCGAGTCGAGATCACTAATCACGAAAAGTACTCCTTGATCATAATGGTCAAGCGGTTCTTTCGAGTGTCATTTTATACTTTTTTGGGCTCGAGAGACACAAATCTACGAAAAAGGACCCCCCTGGAGTTTTCTTTTTCGTGTCTTTTTCGAACTCCCTAAACATGAAAAAGACTCCGAGTTTTACCTATGTTAGACTTGTTAAACCCTGACAACATTGGACTCGTTGCCATGATGAGACTCGAGCTTCCCCTCCCTAGGGCTCGTTAAACTATTACTAGGTTGGATTCCACTGTAGGCCGAACTTATATTGCAAGCACATGCTATCCCCTTCAAGCTTGTTTTCAAAAGTAATTGGGGTACTCACTAGCAATCGTGGGAGGAAATTTGGAAATCATCATTGGTCATCTATGCCAGCTAGTCACTCTTGAAAATTGACACTTTTGCTTCTTGTCGGGTTGGGATATCCATACATCGTCATTTGGCCTTCTATAGGTTTGGGTTGCCATTTAGCTTCATTCCATCTGATCCATGCTGTTTCCATCAAGCCTCCGATCCTTTGGTACCTAAATGCTGCCACCCTTCGGAGTGGTGTCACCGACATGTTCAAGAGTATAATCCTTCTGCAGTTTACACCCTTGCCTCCTCCTCTAATACTCTATTTTTCCATCTACCGCTTGTTCCTTATCTTGTGCCATTGATGGGGGAAACATTATGGCCCTCATGCGATAGATCGTCTCTTGTCGACATCAACTCATTATCCAGGAGATTGATCTAAAGATCCCCGTTGGTACCTTAGAGCTTGCATGCCTCAATGGCAAGTTCTTTTCTCCTGATGGTCGACTTTCATCATTGGTTGTCGATTGGGTGATTCCACGAGTGTTTGACTTCAGCTCATTCTTCACACTTCGTGGGTTGTACTAGACAGTACCTTGAGAACCATTGGCATTATTGGTGGTTTCTCTCATGCTTGTTAACGATTTTCATCATCGACCGGTAATCAAGCGATTTTCTATCATGCTTGACCTCAATACATCTACTCACATGCTAGAATTTGTACTATGATCGGTTGGGTTCAAGACCCCAAACTCAGATTACACATGTTTCCGCTGCGTGGGTTGGTTCGTGATTGCATGACTCATTGATCGATGGCTACGACCATACCTAAGTCTTCATGGATGGTTACAACCATACCTTTATCATTGTCATGGTCTTATTAGCTGGATGGTGTTGGCATTATGTTTCTGGTATGGTCATATGTTACAGATGTTGTACTTGATGGCAACACCCATGGCATGGCTCTCAATATGATGAGAATTAAGAAGTATGTAGGAGAAAAGTTCACGGAATTTTATGTAGAGAAAAGTTTATAAAAGTTTATTTCATGTGGAGAAAAGTTCACGAAATTTTATGCAGAGAAAAGTTTATTTCATGTGGGAAAACTTACCTTTGGTCCATGGTAGTTAGTCCTTGGAATTTGAACCTATGGTTTTTGGACCATGGCATCTCAACAGACATGTTGATCCCTAGTATTGAGTTGATGGTATTGGTTTGTTATGGTTTTGGCCCATGGTATTGGTCCATGATTTGAGGAAGAGCTTGCTTATATAAAGCAAAGGAGATCATTTGGCTTGTGTATGCTTTTGGGTTGAATATCTTAAGATCTGTAATATTGGGTTATTGTTTCAAAAGCTCGATATATATGAAAGTGAAGTGGAAAGCGAATCTGTGAAGGGTAATCTCTCGAGTGCTACAGCTGCGGAAGTGCAAAAGGCACCACAGGAGACGCCACAGAAGGCGCCGCAGGGGATGCCACAGGAGGCGCAGGAGATGCCACAGGAGGCGCCGTAGGAGATGCCACAGGAGGCGCCACAGGGGACACCACAGGAGGCGCTGCAGGAGACGCCACAGGAGGCGCCGCAGGAGACGCCACAGGAGGCGCCGCAGGAGACACCGCAGGAGGCGCCGCAGAAGACGCCGCAGGAGGCGCTGCAGGAGACGCCGCAGGAGGCGCCGTAGGAGACGCCGCAGGAGGCGCCACAGGAGACGCCACAGAGGCGCCAGAAAAGGAAATTGTGTATCTGTCTTAAGATATTTTGTTGACTGATTTTTTGTTGATAAGGTGTTCTGGGTTTAGTTTTCTATTATTGTGGATTTGGTTATCTGGGTGACTTACTGGTACTTGATGGTCATTTGATATTTATGGATCCAGTTTGAAAATTTATGAAAAGTGGTCCTTGAATGAAAAGAAGTAGGGGGTTGTAGCTCCCTTGCAGGAGAGACTGGAAAATGAGAGAGAGTTGTAGCTCTCTGCAGGTTGCAACCTGCGTACTGGTAAAGGACTGCACCAGTATAAGACCATTGTAAAAGGAGTTTCTAATTTAAAAGAAGATAGAGACATATTGCAGCAGGTGGTTTTCACCCACATTGGGTTTCCACCTTATATCTGGTGTTCTTTGATGTGACTGTCTGTTTTTCTTGTTCATGCTCATTGTTTTATGGTACTGATATGCAAAAATAATTCAAAGTATAAATAAGGAAGAATTGTTAAAAGGACTAGATAATACTGATTCACCCCCCCTCTCAGTATTATTTTCAACAATTGGTATTAGAGCAGGTCCTTCTAAAGAAGCTTGATCGCTTGAAGGAAGATCTTTCATCATGAGCAACTACGAGAGGGAAGCATCTATCAGGCCACCGGTTTTTGATGGGACAAACTTCAATTATTGGAAGGTAAGAGTTACTGCCTATCTTCAATCTCTTGGTACAGAAGTTTGGAACATCGTAGAGACAGGCTATGCTTTTCCTTCAACTACTCCTACAGATGCAGACGAGGAAAAGAAGTATGAAAGAAATGCAAAAGCATTCAATACCCTATTAGGATGTATATCTCAATTGGAATTCATGAAGGTAATGCACTATAAATCTGCAAAAGAGATATGGGACAAAATTGTCACGAGCTATGAAGGAGATGAACAGGTAAAGCGTGCCAAACTTCAAACTCTCAGGATTCAGTATGAGACTCTCAAGATGTATAATGATGAAAGTGTGGCTAACTATTTTCTTCGGGTAGATGAAGTTGTTAATTTTATGAAAAAAATGGGTGAAGAAATAAAAGAGGCTATTGTGGTTGAAAAGGTTCTAAGATCATTGTCCCCCAAGTTTGAATCTAAAGTATCTGCAATAGAAGAAAAAGAAAATCTACGAATTCTTACTATGTCTCAGCTACGTGGAATTCTAATTGCTTATGAAATGAGAAAGGGAGGTCCATCAGATAGAAGAGAAGTTGCTTTCAAGGCATCAGGCAAAGGAGATTATTATGAAGCAAGCCACGTCCCAGAAGAAGAGGAAGAAGAATCAAACTTTGTCAGAAATCTTCAAAGGGGTTCTGGAAGGTTCAGAGGTAAGTTGCCTTTTAAATGCTTTGCTTGTGGAAGAGTAGGTCATTATGCTGCAAAATTCCCTTATAAGGATAAAGGAAAGGAACCTGCTAGATGGAACAAGAAACAGAGTGCAAGTAAGAAAAGCTACTACACTCATGAAGATAGTGATGGTCTATCAAACAGTGATGAAGATGAACGAGGTAATGAATATAAATTGTTAATGGCATTTGAAGATGATGATTATATGGATGCTATAGATGTGGATTACTTTCATGAAGAAATTACTAAACTTAAGAGATGTATAGAAGAGAAGAATATGATCATTGATACTCTACAATTTCAAATTGATGAAAAGGAAAGACATCTTCAAAAATTAGAAGGTGAAATTGTTGGTCTTAGAAAAGAGATGGAGAAAACAAAAGCTATTAATCTTAAGTTTGTCAAAGGATATGAAACTTTGGATGAGATTATCAATGTGCAGCAGTCTCCTCTAAACAAGACAGGTCTGGGCTATAATGGAGAAACTTCTCAAGCATCCACCTCAAAAAGTTATCTTGATGCAGCAAGAAGAAATGAGCAAAAGAACAATGAAGACCATCAGGTAAAACAGGGATGAATTGCAAACAGAAAGTATCAGGGGCAATCCATCTTAAGGGTGAACAAAAGCTACAACCAGCCACAGGTAAAATCTTCTCAATTTGGTTCAAGAATAGATGACAAAAGAAATTACAATCAATTGGCTGGTAGATTCGATAACCGCAGAAGTTTCTTCAATGGACAATGCTTTTCTTGCCATAAATTTGGTCACAAAGCAGCTCAATGTGTTGCATATAAAACAATCATGACTAGGGAAGCTCAAAAACAAAGAAGTATGACCGGGATTACAAAAAGGACCTATAAAAACTTTTCGGTTCTTGAAAATGAAGTTGAATGTTCTATTTGCAATAAATTTGGTCATGAAGACTCTGAATGCAGGAGCAGGTTTCAGCAGAGAAAGGAACAAGCCTCAAGCACCAAAACATGGAGAATAAAGGAACCACAAACAGAAAGATGTGGGATAGCATTTTATGCAGAGGGACAGGAAAATCTATGGTACATTGACAGTGGATGTTCGAAGCATATGACAGGTGATAAAGAAAAACTTGAGTCATATTCTGCTCTAGAAAAAGGAAAGAAAGTCTCTTTTGGAAATAATACTCCTGCAACTATAAAAGGAAAAGGTATTGCTCAGTTAAAAGAAAAGGTCAAGGCTGGAAATGTTTTGTATGTTGATGGATTGAAACATAATCTTCTAAGTGTCAGTCAGATGTGTGATTAAAGAACCGAGGTGATATTCAGATCAAATGGATGTCTTGTTCGTGATCTTGATACAGGTAAAACAGTGATCAAAGGCAAAAGAACTCCAAATAATCTGTACATATTTTAAGAAGGACAACAACAATGCTATCTAAGCAAGGATGATGAGCACTGGTTATGGCATCGGAGGTTGGGACATCTAAGCTTTTCACAAATAAGGAAAGCATGCAAATATCAGGCAGTTCGCGATCTTCCAGATATCAAAATTCCCGACAACACCATATGCAAATCATGTCAGTTTGGAAAACAAACCAGAACTAACTTTCCAGAGAAGGAAGGATCAGCTAGCATGCCTCTTGAGCTAGTACATACAGATACATGTGGTCCTTTCAGAAAAAGAACATCTCGAGGAGAAGAATACTTGATATTATTCATTGACGATTTCTCCAGGTTTGTCTGGTTAGGACTTATGAAGCACAAAGATGAAGCATTCGAAAAATCAAAGCCTTCAAAGCCTTGGCTGAAAATGAATCAGGTCACAAAATTAAGTGCCTCAGATCCGACAGAGGTGGGGAGTTTACCTCAAATGAATTTTT
>APFE030369341.1:77360-97284 GCA_000404065.3 Pinus taeda
CGGGATAGCCACACAGGATACAATACTCGGTCTGCTGAAAGTACGGAATGAACATCAGGGATGAAAGGCAAAAGAGAATCATTTCATCATGCTGACAATGAGGAGAAGTGTATGAGTGGGATCCCGGAGCAGTTAAGAATTCCTAAGACATGCACTCATATGTGAAAGAAACAGGGTAAACTAGATCATTTAAGAATACAAGCTCATAACTGTTTCTTAGGAAAACATTGAAAAATGCAGAAATTGAACTTAAGGTGTAATGAAACAAATCTTAAGCTATTCTTTTTTCCTACAATTTAGAAAGGCAGAAAGGTGAAAAAACATAAAATAAACAGGGAAGAAAGACACTTATTGGATCATGCAGAGACACAGGAATTCCGTGATCATTCCTTGGCCAAGAGAAAACAGCAAGTTGTTTCGCAATCCATGCTTTCAGCAATCTTTGATTATGGAAAAATATGACAGTTACAGTGCGAGTCTTTGCTCAGAGAAAATGCTGGAAAGAAAGCCTGACCAACAACTACTACCAACCAACCAACCCTTCACAATATCGCTTAGGGTGGTATTTATAAACAAAATATCGGAAAGACATCATTACAAGTGACCTTGACAGGTTTGCTTAGAACTCTTCAAAAATCTAAATGCTGCTGGAATTAAATGCAAGTAAATCTTTTTGGCTGCATTGGGGGTAGCTGGATCAGAACAAATGACGAGGTGGCCGTTGGGGACCAGATGCGTGCTGTTGGAGTGAATGTGCTTCGGGGCTGCAGTTTGGCTTTGGTGCAAATTGCATGTGCAATAATTATGATTTGAGAGCTTCAAGTAGTTTCGCTCTCCTTCTATGAATCTGCTGGAAGATATTCAATCTTCTCTTGCTTTGGGCCGCTGCTCAAGAGATTCTCTGATACACTTTGCCGCTACATTAATGGCTTCTGCCATCGACTGATACTCTTTGACACGCTTGATGCCTACTGATTTGATCTAATACACTTTAAACTCTGTGACTGATTTGCTGCTGTCTTCAAACTGGATCCTTTGGCACGATTGGGTGATTTTCGGGCTCGTTCGGGGCGCAGTGGGCTCAATAATCAGAAGATTCCCTAAAGATTCCTCCAAATGGCCTATTTCCCGTAGCGATGCGCGAATAGCGCGAAGCGCTATTCGCGCATCAGAAATTGCCTCCGTTTCTTGATCTGGAGCTCCGAAGTGTGATTTTTCTCCCTGCGCGAAGCTTTTTTGGCTTTTCTGGCTGCTGACGTAAGCATGGCGTTGGTTGTATGGCAGATGACGTCAGCTGTGTGTCCCTGGTACAGTGCGACGTGGTGAGATACTAGATGGATTGTGGTGAAGAGACTCCGATGCGATATCGCGTCAGCGGGGAAAGAGGGGGATCATTGGGTTGGACATTTGGTGCTTGCGACTGCCGATATGCGATATCGTGATATCGCATCGGCAGAGACAGAGAGGTGAATGGATCGTACGCTCGGCGTTTGTGATTGCCAATCACTAATAGCGTAATATCGCATCGGCGGGGGACGGATGGGCAATGTTTTACATGAATGTGAGAGTGCGAGGTTGCGATGCGAAAACGGCTTTGAGGAGAAAAAGTAAGTAAGTGGGTGTGAAGGGCTTTTGAGGTTTCGGAAGGGGTCCGGTTACCTCGGGGGAACTTTATACTTTGGAAGGAGTCCATAGTATCTTGGAAGGTGGTTTTGGAGGTCGGGGTTCTTGCTTAGCTTCTGATAAACTGAATAATTCCCAGGAGTTGCTATGGTTATTTTTCAACCAGGGGGAGGGATATTACATAGGGAATTTTACTTAATATAAATAAGGGGACGGGAAGAATAGGGAGCTAAATAATAATGTTAGTGGTTAATATGGAGATGGTAAGAAAGCGCTAAGTTCGGGAGAGCTTAGGCTATTACAAGGGGGTAGGACCATATTTCGGGAGAAGATATGGAACAACTTTGCGTAAAGCAGATCTTTACTCAAGCCAGTGTTTATGAAGATGATGGAACTTAAGAGGTGTCAAGCAGATCTTGACCTCTTTCGAGGAAATTAGTTAGTGATTGGGGAAAACAGAGAAGGGGAGTCAGTTATACCTCATTTGAGCCTTTTTGCTTACAAATCTTTGCTGATTATGTTCCGCATGATATGATACCTGAAAACTTGGAACTGGTCAGCAATTCAACAGCCTCAGAACTACCTACCCAGCCTACTTGCCTAGCATTTTTTCTTCTTTTGTTTGGGGGTGCACTTAGATTTGCAAACCTGTCATACATTTTTCTTTTGATGCTTTCCCATCTACATATTACCCTTATTTCTTCCTGAGCCCAGATTAAGTTGTTGGGCTCTTCTGTTTCTCTACCTATCTAAGAATCTGCCAAGATTAAACTGTTTGGACAGATTTACAATCTCTATATTCTAAAACATGAAATTTAAACCTAGGGAGACCAAGATTAAACTGTTTGGACCTCCCTTTAACAAAAAGTAGCGATACCGGGATAACTTTACAAAATTTGAAGGCAATTGAATGAACTTGAAGTAGCCTTCTTCATTTGGAGACTGTTTGAGCAAATATGGAGCATTGCAGCAAGCAAAGTACGACGTATTTGGCCTGTGAAATGCCAACCATGAAAAATGAATACCTACTGCAGCAGGAGCTAACAGTATCTAATGAGACAAAAAAACGAAATAAAGAGCCGAAAACTCATAGTTTTTTCACCAAAACCCCATTGAAACAAAAACTAAAAAACAGAGTCCCAAAAAACCTAAGACACGTAGCATGATGAGTGGTGGACAAGTGGCACACTGAGTGGCAACAAGGTGGTAGACAATGAGGCGGACACGCGACAACAAGGTGGCAAAATAAGAAAAGGGTAGAGAGAGAGGGTGTTCCTACATGACTAGTTTACATTTTACATATATGCTCAAGAAGAGATTTTTGCACATGAATTTGACTCTATGACTTTCCTATACCTATGGAATGAGAAAGAAACTCATTCATATAATTTATAAAAATAAAATTTCTTTTTCTTGACAAATACAACGATCAAAGTTATATTGCAAAGATCGAACCTAGTTATGCTTTTCTTCAACAATTAACACATAATATAGAGTTAATGAAATGACTATGGTGTAAGCAGTTGTGCATTATAACTATGGATAGATGTCCTCCTTCAGATGTGATATTTCATTAAAAACATATGTAACTTTGGTGAAGAACTATGGTACATCATGTAGAGGGATCAACGTATAGTTATTAGAAGCATCCAGAGGTTGAGTTGTATAAATGGTGCAATGGCATCGAAAATGATGAGACCCAAATATATTTTTACATAACCATGAGCAAAAGTATAAAGGGTGAGGGGGAGGGATAATTATGTAAACCTCACTTATTTTTAGGCTATATAAAAAAAAAAAACAAAATATACATAACACTTATGTGATAGATGAATGTGAAGTACAAATAAAAATAAAATATATATTTTTAAATAGTAATAGTGGAATACAAAAAAGATATTGGTTATGTGATAAATGGTATCAAAGCCCAAGTTCAAAACTAGGGCCTTAAGTAACCACCACAAAATACACACAGTTTTGTAGACTTGAAAAGTTGAACTAACTAACGTGGAGATAATAGCTAATTTTGTTTGAATCACATGGTAATCAAGTGACGCGACTATAGTAGAATGGCTGAGGATCCCCCTCCAACCATCACCAAGGGTGAATACTTGTATGTTAAATTTGGAAATGGGACCACTCCAATAACTTCTCAATTTATGGATTTTATTAGAAATCTTGAGCAAGAGTTGGCCTATCTGAGTGGAAGTAATGGATGCTTGTTAAAGGCTAGTGAAAAGTAGGAAAGGATGATCAGGGTGATGACTGAAAAGTCTAGCCATAAAACTGTGGAACATGAAGTATTGAAAATAAATAAAAGGGGCATAGAATCAGAGGAATCTAAAAGTGGGGGGGAGTCTGATAGAACATATCCAAGAACATAGAAGTGAAAGAAACAAATGAACTACAAGCGGAATTTAGGAAAATCAAACCCCCTACTTTTGATAGGGAGAGGAGGATGTAGAACCATGGATTCATAATATGACTAAATATTTTCAAGTTTATGAATACGAGAGTAACTTGAAGGCTAGATTGGTCATTTAATAGCTGCAAGGCAAATCTTCTCTCAAGTGGGAAGAAGCTAAAAGTGTGCATCTATTAGAAGAAAAGACACTATATTGGGAGGAATTCCGAAAGAAATTTAAGTCTTGCTACTTAAGTGAATGCTATTATGATGATTATGTAAAGGCATTACATGAGTTAAGGATGGGATAGTTAACCATGTACAAATTTGTGGGAAAAATTACCAATTTACTACAGTATATTCCTTACATTAAATAAGAGAAAGCCAAGGTGAAGTGGGTTGTAAATTGTTTATCCACTGTATACAAGGAAAGGATTGAGCTCGACAATCCTAAGATAATGGATGGAGCAGTAAGAAAGGTGAGGTTGTGTTATTAGAAGTTTAGGAATTAGGGTGAAGGCACCAAGTTTTAGTAGAGTAAAGACAAAGCCAAATCTGTAATTAGGGAAAAATGACTTAAACTTGCTTATCTTAAAAAATTTGGGAAGGACCATCAACATAAAAGTTGAGCAAGGGAAATGTAAATTACGCAACATAATCTTAAGTTGGGTCTAAACCGATGGATCTGAATAATAAAAAGATTAGTGGGGGTAAGGAAAAAAGAATCACTGAAGTGTTGGGGGTGTGGTGAGCCTCATATGTTGATGGATTGTATGCATAATCCTAGGTCTATCCAAAATATCCAAGTTGTCCATGAAGCCACCACAATGAATGATGTTGCTAGAAACTTTCCAAGAATAAGCGCAACCTTGGAGGATAGACAAGAAGAACATAAATCAATAATAATCGATATTGAAGGTACTATTTTAAACCAACCTGTTTATGTTTTAATTGGTTTAAGAGCTAGTTTAAGTTACAATGGGCCACACGTGGTAGAAAAATGTAAACTTAAAACTGAAAATTATGATAGTGCCTCACTGGTACAATTAGCAAGTGGCACCAAGAGAAGAGTAACCATCCAATTAAAGCAATGCCACCTTGATTTAAATGGTTATTTTACATCACTGAACCTAAATATACTTCCCCCGGGATGATATGACTTGTTGATAGGCATCGATTGGTTGGAAAAATAAAGGGCCATTATAAAATGTTTAGAAAAAATAGTGAGTTGTGTGAATCAAAAGGGACAAACTCAAATAATTCAAGGCATACCAAAACCCATATCAATTAGACAAATCGAAACCTTCAAAAGTAAAAATATTGCATAGAAGGGGTGTTAATTATATATGGTTCATATGGAAGCAAGTGAAGGACAAGGATAAGAATCAAAATTAGACACCCTGCCAATTATTAAGGAGTTTCGAGATGTCTTCCCAGAGGAAATCCTAGGTTTACCCCCTCGTAGATATATTAGGTTTTACATTGATTTGGTACCCATTGTAGCCCCACTGTCTAGAGCCCCTTAGTGAATGAGTCCACCTGAATTATTGGAGCTAAAAATGCAACTACAAGAACTATTAGACAAAGGGTATATTAGGACCAATGTATCACCATGGAGGGTGTTAATATGTGTAGCTTAGGAGATACTCCAAGCCCTAGGGTTCAGGTTTTAGAGGGAAAAATGTCACTAGGGTCACTTGTTGGCTTGGAACCCAAATATGGGGTTTTGCACCAAAATGTGTTTTGGGAATTTCTGGAAGCATATTTCTACATGTGATGGCATGAGATGATAGAGGGAGGAAAGGAGAATCCAATGCTTTGAGAATAGTTGAATTTCAAGTTGTAGAAGTTGAGATATGAATTTTTTAAGTTTTCATTAATATTCGGACAAGGAAAAGTCATGTAGGCTTGAGGAATTCATCTAAGAGACATGAATCTTCATCAAATTTGTGGAGCCCCTCATTTGTGTATAAATAGAGGGTGAAGGGAAGGTTAATTCTCATCTATTTGAACAACAAAACAAAAGATATAAGCTCGTTGGAGGGGAAGGATATTTTTGTTTTAGGGTCACAGCAAGGAAGCATGCTAGTGTGGGATTTAGGGACTGTTTGAAGAGTATTTTCAAGGTCTGATGTGTTGGAGAAGGGACCGAGTTCCATTTCTATGACACCGCAACCTCTAGAACTATTTTTAGGGAAGGAAAAGTGTGGGCAAACCCTAAACTAGAATGTCGCAAGCCTGGACGAACCAGTTGTAGCATGCCATAGTCATTTGAAGGTAAACCAAAGGTTGGTTAAGCATTGGGACAACCCAGATTTGGAGGAGACCTCCTTGGCCTCTCAAGAAGGGGAAGTTGCATCACTTTGGTGCAATTTTGGGAAGAAAACAATGTTGGAGAACGGACTGAGTTATGCCTTAACTAGGCCTAGATGCAGCATTTATAATAGACCTCAAAATAGTGAGCTAGTACATGCTTATTGGAGCAGGGTTTGGTGTTTGTTGGGTCAAGGAAGTGACTAGTTTGAGTAAGATTATATTGCAGCATGTGGGTGTTGTGTGGAGGACCTGCCATGGTCATGAAGAGCTCATCCTAGGAGCATAACCGAAAATGTAGTATTGGGCATCATTGGTCCTATGGAAGGAAGAATGTTGATAGCCCAAAGTAGCCCTCGACGAGCTATCTGGAAGTGATGAAGAGGAGTTGAAGATTGGGTGGAGTTTAGTGCCTAAGTGCAGCACCTTGATGGACAAAGGTGACTGCTAGCTTGGAATATTGGAGCTCGAGAATCGACCAACCTAGATAGTAGATTGATGAGCACGTGTACATGAAATAGAAGTGACTTGCAACAGTGTTAGGTTTAGCCCTCCTAGAGTATCGTTGTGTTTCCCTTTGAAGGTCTAAGGGGAAACTAGTGAGCAATACGAAAGTGAAGGACCAAAATGACAAGATACAACATAGAAGCTACAATGATGTTTGTCATTGTATCTTGTATACCATAGAATGTTGTTTTATTCATATTTGGTTTAATATAATGAAGATTGAGTTGTACATTATTGTACAATTTGTTAAAACCTATGTATATTTGTGCATGTGTGATTTACTACTTTATATTTTCGTTGTGAAAAGTAGTTTATGGTTGATATTCTTGGTTTGGTAGCACCAATGATTTTAAGATTCTAGCCTATACCCAAGGTCATGGAAATTCAACATGGTATGGAATCATGTCTGAGCTACTTTGGAAGTAACTAAATCAGAGTTGTGCACAAAGAAGTACAACGTGAGAGAGAGTTGGTCACTTTGTGAGTGAAGGGTTCACTCCAATTCAAAGTTGCAGGAAGGTGTCTGGTATGAGGATAGGTTGGAGGGGTTGTCCAACTATACTCCTTGGAAAGAAAGGATCACATTGGTATTGTAGGTCAACAAGATCAGGGATTTCACCGAGAAAGAGATCAAGAAGCCAATAGATGCTAAGGAGCTGGAAATATATGAAGATTTGGATGTGAGGGTGAGATTGATCATCCTAGATGGTGTGAAGGATGCCCTAATACCTCATTTGTTTGAGAAGAAAAATGTACATGAGATTTGGATGGCTCTTCAAAATTTGTTCCAGAATAAGAACGAGAACCGAGTACTGGTATTAGAGGATAAGTTGAACTCATCCAAGATGATAAAGGGTAAACGCGTGACCTCGTATCTGATGAGATTGTCTCAGGTCAAACATGAGCTTGCTTCCATCAGTGTGACTATCGTAGATGGAGATATGGTAAGGATTTCCTTGAAAGGGTTTATCGAGGAATGGAAAACATTCATCAAAGGGATCGTTTCCAGGGAGAAGCTACCAGATTGGGATAGGCTATGGGATGACTTCATTCAGGAAGAGTTGCAAGACATGGATCTTCATCCAGAAGTGTAAGCAGAAGAAGGACTTCAGTAAATTCAAGTGTTTCAATTGTGGCAAGAAGGGTCATTATTTGATATTTCCGATGAAGAAGAAGGGAGATGATGAGAAGAGGAAAGGAAAGCAGGTCACTCATGTTGCCACTTCAACTGAGATAGATGCTCTCACCATGAGATTGGAAGTGGATGAATTTTCTATGATTTCTCATTTCTTGCAGGGTACTATCAATGAGGATGGATGGTAGGTGGAAAGTAGTGTGAAAATTATATGAAAGGGTCACAAGAGGTTTTTGAGACTCTAGCTAAATGGGAGTCGAAGTTGCACTTGGTGTTGGGAAACAAGGGTCAATTGGAGATCTAAGGATCGAGTGTTGTTCCTTTCAATATGGAGACAGGACCTACAATGCATGTCCAAGATGTATTGTTTATACCAAGACTCAAATATAGAGTGATTTTCATCTCGATGATCGAGAAGGTGGTGTTTGAGGTCTTGTTACAGGATGGGAAGGAAAGACTCAAACTTATAGGCTCTAGCTCTGCGAGTATTATACTTGGAGTTAGAGAGCATGGTCTCTATAGGCTGATGGGCAAGCTTGTGGATCATTGAAAGAAGTAGGTGGATCAGGCACAAATTCCAGAGAAGAAGAAGTAGGTGTAGGTGTAGGCTTCAAAGGAGCAGGTATAGGTTCCCGAGAAGAAGGCACACCTTCCCAAGAAGAAGGTCTAGGTTCCAACGACTCAAACGGAGTCGAGTTTGAGAGGGAGCTTGCAAATTCAAAGGGAGACTCTGTAGTCCAAGAAGAGTGCAGGGTTATTGGGGAGAAAGGGTGCTCCTACAACTGCCAAGAACAAATCATGGAGAGAGTAGAATATGTTATTGTATAACAAAAAGAAGCATGGTTCTTTGAGTAATGACAATGAGACTTCCAAGAAGGGAGGAGTTCACAGTACAAGGATTTCTACGGTTGTGAGTGCTAAAAGTTGGGCAAGTTTCACGAGTAGTGATGATGACAATGAGATACTTCTTAGTATTGGAAGTACCTCCCTCACTAAGAGGGAGTGTTTATTTGTGTACCTTAGGAGGTACTAAAAGCCCTAGGGTTGAGGGTTTGGGGGGAAAAGCGCCACAAGAGTAACTTGTGGGCTTAGAACCCAAGTACGTGGTTTTGAACAAAAATGTGTTTTGGGCATTTCTAGAAGCATAGTTCTAAATGTGATGGAATGAGACAGCAGAGGGTAGAAAAGGATAATTCAACACTTCAAGAATCATTGAAGTCCGAGTTGTAGAAGTGGAGATATGAATTTTTGAAGTTGTCATTAATGTTTGGACAAGGACAAGTCATGTAGGGTTGAGAAATTCGTCCAAGAGACATGACCCTTCATCAAAATCATGGAGCCCCTCATTTGTGTATAAATAAAGGGTGAATGAAAGGTTAATTCTCATCCATTCGAGTAACAAAACAAAAGAGAGAAGCTCATTGGGAAGGAAAGGTATTTCTGTTTTAGTGCTGCAGCAAGGAGGAAGACCAGTGTGCAATTTAGGGAATGTTTGAAGGGTATTTTCAGGGGTCTGAAGTTTTGGAGAAGGGGTCGAGTTCCCCTTTTTTGACACCAAAACCTCTAGAACTATTTTGATGGTAGGAAAAGGGTGGGCAAATGCTAAACTATCATGACACAATCCTAGAGGAGCCAACTGCAGCATCCCATAGTCATTTCAAGGTAGGTCGAAGGTTGGTTGAGGGCTGGGACAACCTAGATTTGGAGCATCCCTCCTCAGAATCTCAAGAAATGGAAGCCTCATCACTTTGGTGTAATTCTTGTTAGAAAAAAGGCTGGAAAAGGGAATTCGTTGTGCCCTAACTAGGCCTTGTTGCAGTGTTTATAACATACCTCAAAATAGTGAGCTAGTACATGATTATTGGAGTAGAGTTTGGTGTTTTTTGGGCCAAGGAAGTGACCATTTTGGATCATATTATATTGCAACCTTTTGGTGTCATGTGGAGGACCTTTTTTGGTTGTGAAGATTTCCTCCTAGTAGCAGAACGGACAATGTAGTATTGGGTATCATTGGTCTAGTGGAGGGTAGCATGTTGATAGCCCAAAGTAGCCCTAGATGAGCTATCTTGAAGTAATGAAGAGGAGCTGAATATTGGGTGACGTTTGGTGCCAAAGTGAAGCATCTTGATTAAAAAGGTAACTACTAGCCTGGTAAACTGGAGCTCGGGAATTAGCAAACCTACATAGAAGATTGATGAGCCTGTGTACATGCAGCATAAGTGACTTGCAACAGTGGTAAGTAGCATCCCTCCTCAAGTCTCGATGTGTTGTCCTTTGAAGGACTAAGGAACAACTAGCAAGCAGTACCATACACTATTTTATTATTCATATCTGGTTTAATGTAACGAATATTTGGTTCTACATTATTGTACAATTTATTAAAAACTATGTAGATTTATGCATCTATGATTTACTGCTTTATATTTCTATTGTGCAAATTAGTTTATGGTTGGGATTCTTGGTTTGGTAGCATTATTGATTTTAAGACTCTAACCTAGACCCAAGGTCATGGAAATTTAACCGGGGGCTCTTGTGTTATTTGTTAAGAAGAACGATGGCACATTTGGGATGTGCATCGATTATCAATAATTCAACAAGTTAGCCATTAAAAATAAATATCCATTACCGCACATTAATGATCTGTTTCATCAAGTAAGGGGGGAAACATTTTAATCAAAAATTGGTTTAAGGATGAGATACCATCAATTAAGAATAAAAAAGTAATATATTTATAAGATAACTTTCAAAACCAAATATGGTCACTACGAGTTTATAGTGTTATTATTTAGCCTTACTAATTCCCCAACAACCTTTATGTGCTTGATGAACAACGTACTTAATAAGTATCTAGATAAATTTGTGTTGGTATTTATCGATGACATTCTAGTGTATTCCAAGAATGAAGAACACAAGGAACAACTAAAATTAGTGTTGTAAACTCTAACCGAACATCAATTGTATGCCAAATTTAGCAAATGTGAGTTTTACAAAAATAGAATACAGTGTCTGGGCCATGTCATTTCAAATGAAGGACTAGTGGTTGATCCTAAGAAGGTTAGGGCCATGGTAAATTGGCCCATACCAAAGGATGTGTCTGTTGTATTTTCACTCATGGGAATCACATGGTATTACTAAAGATTTATAGAGGGATTCTCAAAACTAGCACATCCTATTACGTCCTTACAGAAGAAAGGAGTAAAATCTGAGTGGACAACCAAATGTCAAGAAAGTTTTGATAAGTTGAAACACTTACTAACAATGGATCCTATCCTAAACCTTGTAGACCAAAATAAAGAATTTACAGTTTGCATTGATTCTTGTATGGAGGGGCTAGGTGGAGTTTTAATGCATTAAAATTGAGTGGTAGCTTATGAATCTAGAAAGCTAAAAACACATTAAATAAATTATGCTATATATGATTTAGAACTAGTTGTTGTAATACATGTGTTAAAGATGTGCAGGCATTAAGTGTTAGGGAAGAAATTCAGTTTCGTGATATATCACATAAGTTCAAAATATCTTTTTAGCCAACTAGATCTCAATTCCAGATAAGCTAGGTGGATGGTGTTCCCCAATGAATTTGAGTTTCACATTAAACACATAAAGGGAAAGAACACAAGATAGCATATGCATTGAGCACCCATGCCTATAATTTAATGGGAATATATGTAAGCAAAATTATCACATATTTAGTGGAGAAGATTAAAAAATCAATAACCGGTGATCCTAAATATGTGGAAATTCAACAAAAATTGTGGCAGAATCACATCCCTGGTTATGTTGAAAATTTTGAAAAAACTGTTGATTTACAAAAAATGGTTGTATATGACCAATGAGAATGAGCTGAAAAAAATGATACTAGATGAGTATCATAGGAAACCATATTTAGGACATCATGGGTACCAAAATATGATCACAACATTAAGAAATAACTTCTTTTTGCGAGGTATGAAAGAGGAGGTATTTGAATATTTATCAAAATGTTTAGAATGTTAACAAGTGAAGGCTAAACATAAACACCCTACTTAGTTGTTGAATCCACTACTTGTTCCTGAATGGAAATGGGAAATAATTTCCTTAGATTTTATCATGGGACTACCAAGTACCAAAAGGCAGCACGACTTTATTATGGTGGTGGTAGAAACCTTAAGCAAAGGCACACATTTCATACCTATACAATCCACTTATGGTACTGCATAGATTTCCAATATCTTTAGAAGGATTTTTTTCAATTACATGGAGTACCCAAGATGGTATTGTCTGATAGGGATGCCAAGTTCACCTCAAAATTCTGGAAAGTGTTGTTTGGGGGCATGGAAACTCAACTAAATTTCATCATTACATGTCATCGTCAAATGGATGGACAAACTGAGAGAACTAATCATATTTTATAGGACATGCTAAGGATGTATGTCCTGGAAAGACCTACTAGATGGGAAGATTTTTTTTCATTTGGAAGAATTTTCTTATAAGAAAAACTATCAAATGTCCATCAAAATGAGCCCTTTTAAAGTGATGTATGGTAGAAAATATCATACACCTCTCAATTGGAGTCATCGGATGGATAAATTGATACTCAAATCGGATGCTTTCGAGGAAACGAAGAAAATAGTATGAAGGATTTGACAAAACATAAAAAACTCATACGATATAAAGAAAATCTATGTCGATAAAAAGAGGAAACACAAGGATTTCAATATTGGAGATCATATTTATTTAGGGGTGAAACCATGAAAAAGTACCTTAAGGATGGGAACCTGTAGAAAATTGGCATAGTGATTTTGTGGGCCATTCTAAATTCTAGACATAATTGGACCCATAACTTATCAATTAGAATTACCTAGCCATATTAAAGTACAAAATGTTTTTAATGTATATTTGCTAGATAAATATGTACATGATGGTTCTCACATAATTGATTGGAACTTGCTACAGTTGGAACCAAAATGACACTTTTTGGTAGAACCTCTATGTCTTCTAAATAGGAAATAGACCTCGATCCGGAATCCAACCATCGTTAGGTTAAAGTGAAGTGGAATAACTTTACTCTCAAGCATGCCCCATGGGAGAGAGAAGATGAGATGTAGAAGAACTATCCAGCACTATTCCATATGGAAGTAACTCTGGAATAAACATAAGGGGTGATATAAATAAAAAGGGGGGAAGATGTAATAGCCTTCTCTTTCTGTAATTTTTGTTTTCTTTGTTAAGACTAAGTTATGTTAGAATGGACAGTAGAAAATCCATGAATTACATTAAAATGCTTATGTACTAAATAATTTTATTCATAAATAAAAAAGGGTTGAAATTATTTGGGAATGAGACACTTGAGTAAGAGATTCTTGCCAAAGAAAGAAAAACAAAAATCGCATATGTGGATGAGATTGAGATAACTCTTCCATGATCAGGACTGCTACATAAGATTTAATGGATATGAGATAAATTCCATTAAATTAATTAGCTCGGGAAATATTCTAACCATGAATGAGTGAATCACCCAGGGAGAGAAAATTGGGCTTTAAAGGAAAATCCTAGCCCAATGGAGTTGAGAACCACAAAACGGGGACCCTGCTAAAGGAAATATGGACTATGGAAGAAAATATACAAAATAGCTATTGAAGGGATCAATAGGGGTTGTTGATTCTTATTTTTCCTGGCAAGTTTATCTCAGCTTGGAGGGAACTAGAGGCTACAATTCAAGGTTAAGAGCAAAAGTGCTCATTCCCAAGTGTTCTCCTAGTCACAATTAGTTAGAAATTTTGTGACAATTTCTCAATATTGTAGATGAATATATGATAAATTTATGTTACAATTTGTGAGTACTCGAGATGAATATACAACAGATTTCTGTTACAATTTCTCATTACTTTAGATAAATATATGATAATCTACGTTACAATTTTGCAGTACTGCAAATGGATAAATGATATTTGTGATTACGGTGTTTCAGTAATGTAGAGGGATATATAAAATGGTTAGCATTTTTTTATTATTATTTTTAGTACTGTAAATGAGTATATAAATAGGTATACATGTTTTGGTGATGAAATGAGTTATTGTAAACTCACTTAAAACAAGAGGAACTGACATATGGATTAGAAGACTTAGGATGAGTAGAAGTAATAAGATTTACCTATTCCTAAGGGTTGGTGGAATACTTGTGCATGCAATTTTAGCAGAAACCTTAATTTAGTTCAAGTTGAAATCCACAGACACGAAAATGGGTGGTGGAGGGTTATCAATTTATTGTTTGGAAGTCTATTTATTAGCTTTAAGGATCAACAATAATATAGAAGGTAGGATAAGTAGATTAAATACTTATTCGAACATGTAATATTGTGTAGATGTAAGAGTTGTCTGTCTGTATAACTGTTTATTGCTTCAACAAAAAAAATCTATTTCAGTTATCATGCGTTTAATCTTTGATGTATGGAAAATATTTGAATGGACGTCGAAAGAAGAATGAGAGCTGAAAAGGTACTACAAGTCCATAGGAGGGACATACATATATTCGTCCTGGGGTCATGGACATGCTAACTATGGTTAATTAATTTGATATAAATGCATACATTGTCTTAAGTATACAAATCAACATATTTAAGGGGAAACAAAAGCTAAAGATTTTATGGAATTATCATGTCTGAAGCCTGACAGGATCGTACAACCATACTAAGCCGAAAACTATACAAAAAAAATTCTAGGAGTAACAAAATAGAGTAATGCTATTAGAAAGTAATAGCAATGATATCATGAGTAACAAGTAATGAAAATACCTAAACAAAATGATATAAGTCCTAATTATTAAACTCTCCTAATTCTAAAGTTTTACTTGATGAAGTTACAACATAAAATACATCATAAACTTGAATAGAAGAGAACAATAATAACCCCAAGGGTTAGTTCAACTGGTCAAATTGGGGCCTGGCCAGATGGGAGGTCACAGGGTCAATTGCAGAAAGCTCTTGGGATCAAATCTATGATGGCTGAATGGTTTGATCCCCTCTGATCAGCCTAGTCCCTTACAGTGGAGGTAGCGGCCACCTAATGACCAAGGGTGTCCATAAACCACAAAAAGAAAATAAATAAATAATAATAATAATAAAAAAAACAAACAAACAAAAAAAAATATAAAAGAGAGAACAATAATATAAATGGATACTTAGATATTAACTATGCCATTGCTTCACTAAAACAAAACTGAGATATTAACCATATGTTGCTTCAGATACTTTCGTGAAAATGCTGCACAAAGTTCACTTCATAAAGGACCGATATACTTGAAAAAAATCATATGCGCCCTGAGCTAGGCTATGATATTGAATTAAATATTGGTAAAAAGAGTAACATACATATTCCAGAGTTCACACCCTAAGGAAAGGGGCAACAACCTTATTTGAGTATAAGGACCTCACTGTAATTACAAGGAGATAATTGGTGTTGAAACCCAAGTAGTATTCAAAATGGTCTCATAAATAGAAGGAAATATATACACTGATCAAATGATAACCCCTTTACCATAGAGTACGAAAAACCAAATAAGAAACTATTTTACTCAAAATAGCAAGATGAAGTTACTTCAGCCTCAGAGAATAGTACCCCTTACAACTTTCAATAATAATGGAACCATAAAAATTTTAAGGGAGTCATTGCATTTGACAGAGCCCGAGAAAATGATTATCACCGACCTGGAGGAGGGACTGAGCTACGGGTTATAAAGTTGTGACTTAGACAAGGTCATGGAGGCCACTGTAACAAAAATATTGGAAAGGAAACCCTCATATCTATGAGGCGAATATAGAAGACAATATTAGTATTGCATTCGCAAGAAAACGAGTCTATCTACACTATAATAAAACCCATAAAGGAAAAGGAGATGATATTTTTATACTTGGTAGGTACTTGGTACCATTGCGCTCCTATTGAATATCCAAAAGAAAATCACTTAAATGGTGTAGAATTATTACTATCATGACCATATATACAAACTAGTGGTTATGTTAATAGATTTAGGTCTATTCAAGTATCAAAATGGCACTCTAATTCTAGACCGGAGAACGAAAATGGGGTATCATGGTCTCTGAGAAGCCACCTAACTTCACTGGAAGTACCTGGTGTAAACGAAACCAATGACTAACAGAAAACCAAAAAAATGAAAAACTTTGCACAATAAGTGAAATGGGGAAGTGAGGAAAGTAAGCTACGTGTAAGTAATACTAAACGAAATAAGGTGGGTTGATGAAAGGGACCTTCGTCATACATGAACTGTTTAAAATAAAGAGAGAATCAAGACATGGAAGAAACAATTCGAGGCCCAATTGCTAAATTTTGAGACCACCAACTGTAAGTAAACGAAACCAATTACACCATTATACAAAGAAATAGGTTACCAATAGCTAAGGACAGATGGAGCATATGACAAAGGAAGCCATAGTCATGCATCTACGTCCTCGATTGGGTGTCGAGTGCTGAGAGAATACCTGCCAGAAGTGGTTGCGGCCTTGGAACATGTAGCAAGAAGTGGCATAAGGAACCAGAGACAAATGCTAAGGAGATTAACAATAAAGGGTTAGAGTTTGGGGCTTTGATTCTCGGCTGGTGATCTTCCCTCCCATCATCGTGACCGTTGAAAGGTAAATACGATGATCACATGCGATCACATGGGGAGAAGGCGATGTGGGAAAAACACAATGATTGTGGTTTTCTGAAGGTAAAATGATAACCCTTAGCACGAGAAACAATGGCAGAAAATGCTTAATGCGAGGGTAATTCTAGGTTAGCTCTACACCTGTGCAACTTATACATGGAAAAATTTCCTCGTTGGAAAATGATACCCTATGACATGAATATAAATTTGATAAAATGAATATAGTGTAACAGACCTATGCATTCTAACTATGGACATATGCCCTCCTTCACATGTGATATCTCATTGAAAACATATATAACTTTGGTGAAGAAATATGGTACATCACATAAATAAAGAGATCAACATATAATTATTGGAAGCATCGAGAGGCTAAGTCGTATTAATGGTGCAATGAAATAAAAAACGATGAGACCCAAACATATTTTTACATAACCATGAGTTGAGGTATAAAGGGGGAGGGGGAGGGATAACTATGTAACCCTCACTTAGTTTTCGGCTACATATAAAAAACATAATATACATAACACGTGTGTGATAAATGAATGCGATAAAAATAAAATAAAAAGAAATTAATAGTAATAAATGGAATAAAAAAAATTAATTTGGCATGTGACACTTATAATATTCTAAAATATTAAACTATGGAAACTAATTTTTCCTTATATTCTAGATTAATTAATTAGTAGTTTTTCTTGAATTTTAAGAAATAACTAAAACACGAAAATGAAAGAATAGGCACAATTACACACCATCCACACAAATGAATATAGGATTTACCCTTGGAAACCCAATATGGGAGAAAACATATCGAGAAGATGAGGCCTATGCTTAGCTCTCATTGCTTCAGTTGTAAAAATGCACATACAAAGTAATGGCAACTAATTATGGAGTTGCTTTTCGACATTGTGGACTTAATGCGTGTTACAAAATCCTCCTCCTCCATTATTCTCACAATTTACCATTTTGAAATAATTTTCTTAGCTATATAATAAGATACAATGCTAAAGAATGGAATCCGTTCTCTTTCTAACATCCTGTTATTTGGGAAAAAAAATAAATTTTAGCAAAGTATATAACCCATAGCCACATGAGAACACAAAGATGATCAAAGAAGTGATTGAAGATATGATGTGGATGTATGTGATGGATAAACCCTTAAAACAATAAGAGTATTTATATTTGGTTGATTTGATTAAAAAAAAAGGTATTGGGCATCTTTAAATATGATCCCATTTGAAGCCTTGTATAGTAGGAAATGAAACAAACTTCTGAGTTAGGATAACCTAGTTAATAGGGCTATTATGGGTTACAATTACTTAAGTAAATGGAAGAGCATATGGTGAAAATAATGAACTTTAAGACTACATAATACATGTAGAAAAATTACATAGAATAAAGTAGAACACAGAGAGAATTCAAACTTGTTGAGCATGTCTTCCTGAAAGGAAATTTAAGGAAATTTCACTAAGATTTGGAAGCTACCCAAAAATAGTAGTAAGATATTGTGGGAATTTCAAAATCCTAGAGATGATTAGTCTTGTTGCATACGTGCTTGTTATACCTACATCCATGTGCATACATTATGTGTTTCAGGGGTATTTTCTTAAAAAGTATGTTCCTATTCCTAATTAGGTAATTGATTAGGTTGTGATTGAGGTGGAGCATGAGAGTGACTTCTAGGTCCAACTAGTGCACATATTGGAAAAGAAGGTCAAAGTTCTGAACAATTGACCCATTAGCTTAGTAAAGGTCCAATGGACTTGTTTCAATCCTGAAGGTGCTATGTGGGAGCTTGAGGATGTCATCCAGGAGGAGTACTTGTAGAACTTTTTCTAGATTTTCATTCTACATATTTATGTAATGCACTAAGGATATTGCATCTATAAGGAGGATGGGGACCTAATACTCTTAGGTTGTAAATTTTCTTATGTTTATAGGCTAGTGATCCAGTATGGTTTTTGGGTTAGAGTATTTACGTATATATGTTTTGGTGTTGGAGTTCTTGTGTGATATTAGGAAAGAGAGCATGTGTTTTGAAAAGATAGTGAACCTAGCATTGTAAATTGTAATCAAATTCATATATTAATAAAATATATCACTTCTTCAGAATAATCATGCAAGAGAGTATGGAGGGTGAGGACTCCACGAGTGAAAAGGATGCAGGGATTAGTGAAATGGATTGAGTCAAGTGGGCTTAAGTGAAGGAATCAAATAACACATTCCTAAAATCCCCTATTTTGATGTCATGATTTTTATCCTAAGTTCCTAAGTTGTGGGATGAATTACCAAGTGTGGGGAGGTAGTTATTGGGTTGCCACTTGTTAGAAAAGGATAATGCATTTATAAAATTTAGGCTTAGTAATAAATCCATAATTCTCAATAATTCCATCATTTCTTTCTTGCCACCTTTGATTTGGGTGTGTTGAGTGTGAGTAGAGGATTGACTATAACCTTATTAAATTGGGAAACCCTATAAATCTTAGGTGGATGGAGGTGGAAAATTCTCCTTGGATTTCCTTGGGGAAGGATGGGGACCTAGACAAAGAATTGTTGGGAATATGTTTAAGTTATGTGAGGCTTGGGGGGAATGCCTAGAGACTCCATTATAGTAGTTGAATTTGCCACAACCATAGAGCTTTGAGAGTTCTTTGACAAATTATGTTGGATCGCTTGGAGGGAAGTGGTACCACCTTAGGAACTACAACATAAAGAAGTGGATAGACTTCCTTGCATTGTGTAGGATGATTAGTAATGAAAGTTTGTAGCTTGGAATTGTTTCTAGATTTTAGTATCATGATCTAGTTATTATTGTGCTCACTGTAAGACCTAATAGGATTAGGTAGTGTTTGTCCTAGTGGAGTGTTAACCTCATCTTAAGGGTGACCTATTGTTGAAAGAGATGGAATAACAGTAGCTATGGCTTGGTGGGATCTCATAAAATGATAAGCATTCTATGTTATTTGATTTTGGATGGTATATTTTATGTATTTAATCATTTTTATATAGGTATGTTTACAATTATGCATGAAATAAAATGTTGTTAAGATGCATATGTGTTTCACATGCAAGGCATATTGTTACCAAGTGGTACCAAAGTTTCAATTGGGATAATTAATCATAGTAACACACATTAAAAGAAAAAAAAAAAGTCAAATTTATAGAGAGTGAATTACAGTGACATATGCCCATAAGTGAATTTAAGACATGTTACAAATTCTTAAAAAATGCTTAAAATCAAATTCGATTGGAATAAATATCTCAACCACAAACTAAAAATTTACAATCTAGTTTATAA
>APFE030369341.1:114540-131571 GCA_000404065.3 Pinus taeda
CCCTAAACGACGTTTTTTGGGAATCCAGGGGCAACACGGGTCCATGGAACATGGACTGGTGTTGCCGTTCCAACAATGATAGTTCTCGAATAGATCTTTCTAATGAGTTATTGTACGCGTCAAACGGAGATCGTATGCAAAGTTACGACCCCGGGAAATTGATGTACCAATTTACCCAAAACGGGGCCCACAATTTGGCGTTTCATCTTCTAAGGGTCGGTTTTGGAATGTGAAGGGTTTTCCATTGTTTCTCAATACTAAATAGGCCTTCGAGCCTCATTGTAACACAAGTTCGGAACAGTTCAGAGACATGTAGCCGCACATCTCTTCTCAGAGATAAGCTACCATCGTCCTAGCTGGTTTATTTCCAATTCTGGTTGTAAGCATATTTCGGTATTTTCCATTAATGAAATGAAGTGTTATTTCCGCTGCATCTCTTTATTTATGGTTATCGCATCTCTGTATTTATGGTTATCTCTGTAATTTATTGCGTTCCTGTTTAAATCCGGATCAGTGAATAACACTTTTACTGTCACAAAGTACATTCACTTTCTCCTGTGTCCTTCCAATCTCATCAAGTAGACCCTTTAACCAGATTGCTTCTTTACCGGGATCTCAAGCAGCAATATATTTTGCTTCGATAGTGGACAACGCAACTGTTTGTTGAAGCTTTGACATCCAACTAATTGCTCCACCTGCAAGAGTAAAGACATAACCTATAGTAGATCTTCTTTTGTCCAAATCACTTGCATAATCAACATCTACATATCCCCAGACTAATCCTTCACTACTATTAAAGATGATGCAATGGCCACTTGTACCTCTTAGATATCGAAGCACCCATTTCATTCCTCGCCAATGTTCTTCACCTATATTTTCCATGAACCTGCTGACAACTCCAACTACATGTGAAATGTCAGGTCTTGTAGATACCATCGCATACATTAATTTGCCTACAACATTTGCATATGGTACATGAGATATATACTGTTTTTCTTCATCGGTTATAGGACTCAAAACTGAAGAAAGCTTAAAATGGGAAGCTAATGGAACATTAACGGGTTTCACATTGTTCATACAGAACTTTTCAAGTACTTTCTCCACATATTTTTGTTGTGATAACCAAAGCTTGCCATTTTTCCTGTCTCTGTGTATCTCCATGCCCAAGATATGTTTCACTACTCCAAGATCCTTCATATCAAACATCCTAGAGAGTTGAGCCTTTAACATGTTGATCTCTTCCATGCTTTTACTTGCAATAAGCATGCCGTCAACATACAAAGCTAAGATAATGAATATACTCACTTCTAATAGCGTTCTGGCTTACCAGGAAGGAATCAAACTTCTTGTACCATTGTCTGGTAGACTGCCTCAGACCATACAATGATTTCCTAAGCTTGCAAACTAACTTCTATTGTGACCTTGTACAAAACCTTCTAGTTGTTCCATATATAATTCTTCATTCAAATCACCATGTAGAAAATATGTTTTGACATCTAATTTTTATAACTCAAGGTTAAGTAATGCAATTAGTGCCAATACAGTACGAATAGAAACAAGTTTTACAACTGGTGAAAAAAATCTCATGAAAGTCGATACCTTCAACCTGAGAATACCCTTTTGCTACCAGTCTTGCCTTATACCTTTCGATACTTCCATCAACTTTCCATTTCAGTTTGCTAACCCATTTGCATCCAACAACACTTCTCCCTTCAAGAAGTTCTACAAGATCCCAAGTATTGTTCTTGGTTAAGGAATCAATTTCTTCTTCCATATCCATTTCCATTTTTCACTATCCATATCATCCACTGCTTCCTAATAACAAGAAGGTTCCCCATATTCAGTAATAAAGCAAAAGATGAAGTAGAATATTCATACCTTTTGGGAGTTTTTCTTTCTCTTGTAGACCTTCTTAGAGTGACTGGTTGTTGAACTGGTTCAGAAACTTCAATAGCTTCCTTCACATCTTCAACAACTGTTTCTCCAAAAGTCTTTTCTTCTTTTTGACTGTCATCGAAAGGTGTAGTCTCCAACTAAATTTGTTGATTTGGTGATACCTATTCCTGTTCAATTCTTTCAAAATTTGATTTTAAAAGAGAAGACTCATCAAATGTTACATCTCTACTAATGACTATCTTCTACGATGTAGGATCCCACAACCTATATCCTTTTATTGCATAGTCATACCCAATAAAGACATAACATTTCGACTTTGGATCTAATTTTGAACATTGATTTTTAGGAATAAGAGAATAAGCATCACAGCTAAATATCCTTAAATGTGAATAATCACAATACTAAACTTTCCAAACTTCTTTAGGAATTTTATAATTAATTGCTACTGAAGGTGATCTGTTAACTAAATAGCAAGCAGTGGATACTACTTCTGCCCACAACTTCTTTTGCAAGTTAGCATTACTGATCATTCTTCTGGCTCTTTCCATAAGAGTCTAATTCATACGTTCAGCAACACCATTTTGCTGAGGAGTATAAACAGTAGTTTTGTGTCTAACAATTCCTTCATCCTTACAGTATTGTTCAAATTAAATTGAAGTGAATTCACCACCCTTGTGAGTTCTTAAACATTTAATTGATTTTCCTGCTCTTTTCTCTACCATTTCTTTAAATTATTTAAAGACATTGAATACATCAGCTTTCTTTTCTAGCATAAAGACCCAAACTTTACAGTAGAAATAATCAATAAACATTAAAAAATATAGAGCACCTCCATATGGTACAACAAGAGATGGTCCCCACAGATCAAAATGAATATAGACTAAAATATCTTTACTATTATGATTTCCAGTTTTAAATCTCTGTTTACACTGTTTCCATACACACAATGTTTACAGAAATCCAACTTCAAAGATTTTAGATCAGGAAGAGATTTACGTTTCATCAATATCTAAATACCTTTCTCGCTCATGTGACCCAATCGCTGATTCCATAGGCGAGTACCTACTTCTTCTTTTTCTGACACAATCACTGCTTCACTAATCTAAGTACTTCCTTTGAGTCTGTAAATATTTCCAACCTTTTTTTCTTTCATAATAATGAGGGCTCCTTTAAATACTTTCAACACGCCACTCTGACCCGTAAACTTATAACCATCTGAATCCAACACTCCCAAAGAAATCAAAATTTTCTTTAAATCAGGTACATGTCTAACACTAGTTAATGTTCTAACTGTGTTATCATACATTTTAATCCTGATATTTCCCATCCGAACAGTCTGACATGATACATTATTACCCATAAACATAGAACTACCATTTACATTTTCATACGAAGTAAACCAATTTCTATGTGGACACATGTGATGAGAAGCACCAAAGTCTAACAACTAGCTTTCCAAACCGTGAGAGACATTACATATAGGTGAAGTTTCATCTATCATACATAATTCTTCAGCAACTAAAATTTTTCTATAATAATTGAATCAACCTGATTTTCTTCCTTCTTCGGGTTATCAGATTCTTTTTGTTTCCAACAGTCTTTCTTCAAGTGTCTAATTTTATTGCAGTGCTAACATTTTGCCTTACACTTCTTTCCTTTTGATTTAGATCTGGAAGACCCCATTGTTTTTTCTCCTCTTTCCTTTGACCATCCTCTAGCTATCAGGGCTTCTGATGTAGCTGTTTAAGTACTGGATTTCCTTCGTACTTCTTCAGACAAGAGAGCTCCCACAACTGATTTAAATTTCAAAGAATCAACCGTGCTCAATCTCCTTGAAGTTATGAAGTCATCCCATGATTCCGCCAGAGAACACATCAAGGTTATAGCTGTCTTCTTCCTGAATTTTAACTTAACATTCAAATGTTCTGCAACTTTTGAACCCTCCTTCATTCGAAGACTGTACAATTGTCTTTTTAGATAAATTCTATTGGTTAATGACTTTGTCATATATAATTTTTCCAGTTTTTCCCATAAACTTGAAGCTGTACTCTCTTCAAAAATGTTGAAGATAACTTCATCTACCAGGCATAACCTAATGGTATTGAGAGCTCGGGCATCGAAGTCCTCCTAGTTCGAATCATTCATGGTTGCAGGTTTCTTATGTGCCCTGTCCAATGCTTTGTTCAACCCTTGTTGCATTAGCAAATCCCTAACTTTCAGTTTCCAAAGAGAAAAATTCCTCTTGCTGGTGAATTTCTCGACCTTGAACTTTGCATTCGACATCTTGGCCATTTTTCCTCCTAGGGTTTCTCAACTAGGTTTCCTCCTTTCTAAAAATTTTCGAGTTTTTTTTTTAATTATTTGAGCCTAGAGCTTATTTACAAATTTAAAATGTGAGCCTAGAGCTTGCTTACAAATTTATAAATCTCCCTTAAAAAAAAAAAACTCCGATCCAAATTTCAATTTTCTAAATTCTGTTTATCTTTCTCAGAGATCTATTTAAAATAGATTTATGAATCTCCCCTTCAAGGAAAAAATTGATTTTGATTTCAATTTTCTGGATTTTGTTGTCTTTCTTAGAAAGAAAAACTAATTTCTGGAAAAAAAAAATTCCACTTGTTTTTGCCTAAATTAAAAAATTTCTGGAAACTTTTCTTTTGAAAAGAAAAAAGAATATTTTTTTCACAAATACCTGGATTACTCCAGCAATCTCCTTGATGGCTCTGGAAACAACATTCAATGGCAAGTTCGCGGTAGGCTACGCCCTCCAGCACGGCTTCAACACTCACTTCCTCTCTACTCAAGCATGTAGAGGTTTCAACAGCTCCCTCTCTGCTCCAACACGCAGAGGTAAAAAAAAATGATCACGCAGGCTCTTCCTAACAACTCCCTCTCTGCTCCAGCACACAGAGGTAATAAAAAAAAAACCATGCAGGCTCTTCCTCTTTGCTCTAGCATGCAGACTTGACAGAGCCTCCTCGCTCCACACCATCCCCTCACTCCACGCTAGTGCCTCCTCGCTCCTCCTTGCAAACCATGTCACCTCTGTTTTTTAACATGCAACAATGTACAAGCAAAGCAGTGGTTGGTCTTCAGTCAGAGGGCAGTGGCAGCGTAGAACAGGTTTGGTCTTGACGCGGAGGGCAGTGGCAACATAAACACTCCAACACAGAAAGCCTCCTCACCAGTCCACACGGATTCAGTGATCTGGCAGCGGTAGCGTAGAGCTAGGCTTCATGCAGCAATGAGCTTCTGGTCACCTTCATGCAACAATGAGCCTCCACAATTTTTTCTTCTTCTCGCCTTCACGCCTCCACGATTTTTCGCTCTAGTCCACATGCAGATTTCTAACTCAACTCAACTCACTAGCTCTAATACCAATTGTTGTTAGATGAGTTACTGATCAAGAAAGAAGGTATCTATAGTTATAAACTAACTAAGAAAGGAATGTAACTGATAGGAAAACTGAATACAAACACACAAGCAATAACTCAGGATTTATGTGGTAAAACCTTGACAAAGTGTCAAGGAAACATCCATGGGGAAAGGGATTAGAATCTCTATTCAATCAATAAATGATTCTCCATACAATAGTTTGGGCATTCATCAATTTTATATATGAGCCTCTATTACATAATTGCTGATTCAGTATGAAACCAACTTGTCAATAGCTAATACAATTTACCCAAATTTACATTAATTAGTTGTCAACTACCAACACATGACACTAACCTTGGTTCAATTATAAGTGTTTTTATTTTATCCACGTTAGCACAATATTGCCAAAATTTCTTTCTAGTTCCTTCAATTCTTTTTTGGTAGCATTAGGATTTTTCGTTCGATTTCTTCAGTTTTACAAATAACTTTATAATGCATATAAGAAATGCAACTTCAACAAATTCCTTATGAAAAAATTAAATACATTATGTTTATAATTTCAGGACCCACGGAGCACTGAGAGAAATTTTTACATTGTCACAACTTTTTTCTCTGTTGCGCGCTGGAGCAAAACTGGAGGAACTTAAAAAATATTGGTCCGTAGTTAAATTACACCAAGAAACCATATAACGACAAATCGTCGAGTCCATTTCTAATAAGTTTTGTGAATAAATTAAGCATAGAATAAAATTTTCCAACACTCATAATGGATTAGAGAAAACTAATGGCCAACCATAGTGACAAAAATTCTCCTTAATCGACATGTTTTCAATACTGGAATATATCGAAACTTTTGTGTAGATTATTATTATTCTCAAGCACCATCAATACATAAAAATGTCAATATAGCAACTTCTAATGTTCACATCACAAACTGTGATTTACTAAATGTCCCTTTGATGCTGACATATCAAGATAGAAAGGTTGGCATTATCATTGATCCACAACATAAATATTTTGATATATCAAACCGTTTTATTCATAGAAATACTCCAACATAGTCCATTAAAGCTTTCATTCTTATGATAAGGTAGAGGGTTTTGTGTTTCACTGTAATGGAATCACTAGGCAATCCTCCTTTTTTGGGGGTACAGATGGGGAAGAAATGGGACTACTAACTATATTTAGCTTATGATAATTTTCACTAGTACAACTAAAAGCTTGTCCAAAACCCTACAAGAACTATCATGTTGGGTGAGGTTGTTGCACATATTTCGCTACCAGGCAAGAGCCTTTCCAAACAATAACTACAACAATTAACAAGAGCCTATCCAAGCGATAATTTGCAAAACTTTATGACAACATTGCATGTAAAAACACCAATGCATGGAGCAAGTAATATATACTACCCTGAATTTCTTAAATCCTTGAAAGGAAGCTCATAATTAAGATTTATCCATATTATTGAGAAGAGCATATCCAAGCGATATCTAAAATAATTGATAATAGAATTGCATGAAAAACTACCAATGTAGGCAGAAAGTAATATATACTATCCTCAATTTCTTAAATGTAATACATACTCTCTTGAATTGGTTGAATCCTTAAAATGGATCTCAAAATTGAGATTTATCCAAATAATCAAGGTAACGATGATGCAATTCTTTTATAGTTGATATTCCTTTGGATGGCTCATAAACTAGCATTTTCTATAAAAGACATGAATTCAACTAGCTTTAATCCACTATTCCTTTCAAAAAGAAAAAAGAAAAATATACTAGATATGAGGGAAATAATACAGAATATATATTCTTACAAACAAGAGGTCTACACAACTTGGTTCAAATTTTGGAACAACAAAGCTTATATCTTGGGGTTTCTATTTAGATAGAAATGCTAGTCCTTGAATTTAGCAACTCCTAGCTAGAGTTATTCATTGGGTTTCCTTACAAAAATGTCACATGAAAAGAATAAATTAACAAAGAAAAATGTTATTTTGCATGAGAAAAGGAATACCTATAAATAATGATAGAAATATTTCTCTTGTTTTTGATAAATATTAACTTGAAATCTCAAAAAGTTGTTGTAATTTAGAACCTCTGGTAAACATGGCTTGCATTCTAGACATTTCAGCTACAAATTTGAGAATCCTTTCCATATCAGACATTCTAGACATTTCAGCTACAAAATTGAGAACCATTTCCATATTAGGCACTTTAGTACACCTATGAATCAAATTGAAACATATAAGTGCTCTTTTTGAAACATATAAGTAGTCTGTTTAAAAATGCTTAGAGAATATATAGCGAAAAGACCATAAGTCTAGGGGTAGAATAGTGAATAGAGTATGTGAATCCTCATCCTATACCTAAAAGTCAAATGTTATACACTATGAAATCTAATCTAAACCCTCTCCAAAATCAGGCACGACCAAATTTCCTACAAAACCGAGAAGCAAATGTGCGCTATTCCAAAAATATGAATCCATAAAATGTCAGTTTTCTTGATTGGAATGCTTGGAATATTTTCTTTTTGCAAAATTATTTACTTGCCTAGTGACAAGTCTCATGATTATTCCATTAACGGGTCCTGAAAATAAGGTCTCAATCAAAACTATCACTCTAAGAAGTGTTGCAATTGTTACCATTTTACAACCAGTGATTCTACACACAATAACTCTATTATTATTGTTTTAATGTTCATATTCCATATTTCCATGAAAAATAATATGTTCCTTATGGAATGAGGATATTTCTTACCCATATCCACAAGAAGAAATGGAAAGCATTTTGCACATTATAAGGTAACTATCAAACCATTGTTATTCTTATCAATATTTGTCTATAGGATTCTGGAAGTACAATTTGATAAGGAGACTTCTTTGGGTAAATGAATTGATACCGAGAAAAGTGAGGAATGGAAATAGACAAGTACAAGTTCAGGTCAAACTAACCAAAAAAAATATTTGTTCGTTGCATTACTAGAGTTCCTTCAACCACAAATTACCTCTTATGAAATTCTAAATCCATTTATATGATTATTAGTTGTAGTTTTTGTCCAATCAACAAAACTATCTACACATATAGGTAATATAATGGTGATCAGCCTTGGGAATTCATTCGAAGATCCTTCCAAAATCATTAACTCACAACATCAATAATTCACTAAATTATTAAATTTTCAAGCACTTAAAATTATGGGTATGAAGGATACCCAAAATAATTTGTTCCACCTTTCTTGTAGATAAATATATTCCATCATAAAACACATGTTAACCCAACGACTACAAGAATGGAGAAACTTTGGAGGCAAAGATAGCAAAATGAAGACTATCTATACATATTGATAAGCAAAAGTGCCACTGCAAAGGCCAACAAGGGGGTACTGTAGATAAAGGGTGAACATTACTAAAAATTAAGCTTGGAGAGTTTCAAGAGTAAAAACTTGTCTGACCACAAGGAAAGCCTAGAAGAAAACCCATAATTATTAATGAATACCATTTTGTTATGAATGGATCTTTACCACCTTGATTCAAATCACCCTTTTGAAGTCATCATCTCAAGACCTCTTGATATATTTTTGAAAATTGAACTTGTGATCTGAAGCTAAATGGACTTGTACAATTCCATAGAAAATTATTTGCAATAGAAATATTGATAACATGAATTGGGCCTTCACCAAGATGAAATCGAAAAATTCAATTTGAAGTGATTGAGGCTTACAACAATGAAGCCATGGTGCAAGGTTAGGCAATCAAATTTATATGCAAACCTATAAATTTATGAAATGTTACTGTTGAGATAGAAAAAAATTAATATACACAAGGAAATTGATAAATATGACATTCCCTAGAAACTCTTACACCAAACAATTGAATATAGACTACTTACTCTAGAGACACATATTATTTTAAATACGATGCTTCTAAATTTTCAGGGATATTCAGGGATCTTGGCAGGAAATTGAAATGTCATGCATTCATTCTATTACATTCATTATTTATGGAACTTGGTAGGAAGTTTAAATACGATGCATTCATTTTATTACATTCATTATTCAGGGAGCTTTGTAGGAAGTTTAAATAGCATGAAATTAGTTTTTTGCATTACGTTGCAGACTGTTTATAGGAAATGCACTATTTAATTATATTCAATACATGATGTCTCTGTAGATTATAAAGGAAGTAAATTAATTGGTTAGCACTTCTTAGATTTCTCCTCAAGATAATTATGTTATTTACTTCCAAGATAATTGCACATTAGATCAAAAAATAAGAGTAATCATATAAAATTCCAAAAATACACTAGTTGTTTAGGAAATTCTCTATAATATCTAGTAGGTCAATATCAAATCAAATGCATTCAAATTTGAGCTCAATATCAAATCAAATACATTCAAATTTGATTTGGGTTACTTACAATATATTTATGAATCTAAAACAAAACCTAAACCCGTGTCAATACCTCACGGGTAAAAATATATCAAATCTTAAGGCATGCACTCATCTATGCATAATTCATTACAAAATTTATAACATATAACCTGATTCATAGACAAGAAAAACCAAACTACTTGAAAAGGCCACCAATTTCAATAGTTTTCCATCTCTTAGAATTGCAAGTTCTAGAAATGCATACTCATAAATTGAGATGTAAATTTGCATTAATTAAAAATTGATGGCACCATTTCCTTACTTTGATGTAGTTTGAAATACAAATATCGTATTCCCAAAAAATAAAACATGCTTAACACCTTCCAAGAGAAAAATATCAACATAATGTTGATGTTACTCAACACAAGATGCTTTATGACTTTGAGTTCTCTAAGCCAGTATTTTAATTACATCCTATAAGAGGTACAAACACATGATCCCATCAATTTATATCTAACTTTGTCACCATAAGCAATCCCACTACACTGAAAATGGTTTCGTATAATTATTTTGGGCGCCTCAACACTTGTGATGAATTCACGAGAAAAATCAACAAGAAATCTAGGAAAAGATGAAATTCAAGGAATATTCACTAGCGAATATTATAATGAATTTTTGAGAATGCTTGTAGATCCTTTACAATGAAAGTAACCATATTCCATTACATTCACTTGGAAGTTAATTATTTCATCCCTCCTCAAAACTTCTTCCATCATATCATCATTTCTTTCACAAACTTTCCCATCATCTTCTCTTTTCACTAGCTTAACCATAACCATAACTATAATTCATAAAATAACTATATATCTATATAATTATATATATTTAAGTCAATTATATCTTAGTTATAAGATCACATAACTATATATTATAGTTCTATGTATATTGTTTATAACATAACATAGTTCTATAACTATTTAGTTCATAATATAATGGTATTTAACATAACATATATAACATAAAATAACATAGTGTAATATATTGTGCATAACTCTAACATAATATGACTATAATATTTAACATAACATATTGATTTATAACATAACAACATATATAGAATTTAACATGTAACTATATATATAAGTTTATGTTTCAACAATGCATCATTGATAGATACATTAAATCCATCATGAAAAGTGCATTTGGTCTAGTGAATAAAAACGTTTAGATTATTTTCTAATTTGTACCATATTGTTTCATTATGTAGTGTGTTATACAAGAAACATTGTCTTCATGTGCTTGCACCTAGTACATGTCATGTTTCAAAGTCAAACATTAAGAACTTAAATTCTATTGAAGTATTTGGTTGGCATGAATTTTTACTAGTTTTGTAAATAGGTTTATTTCAAATTTTTACATAATTATGCACTATGAATCAAATGCATTATTTAAAAATGTGAAAAAATATGAAGGTATGTTTCATCACTTCTTTCAATTATGTTTACATGGAAGTCAATATTTTGGTTGATAGATTATCAAAAAATGCATTCTAAAGTTTAGGACTTCGGTGTAGATTATTCTACTTGAGTTTATAAATGGTATTTTTGTCAACATTTTTTTCTTGGATTATTTTATATGTATTACATGTAATATTCTAAGACATCCCATATATGTACCCCAACTGCAGACCATTGTAGTGTGAGGGGTTATGTTATACATGGTCATGCTCATGATAGATCACAGAGCCCATCGAGACTTTATGTTCCACTCATAGATCCTACCTCTGACGCTAGTCAAAGTGTCAGAGGCAGTGTTTTTCTATCTATTGATGATCATGCTACATCTACTGGACCTTCTTCGCCTATTTTAGGTATACCTCCTACATTTTTAAATCCTCCTTAATTTTATGTGTTTATGTCTTTAATTTTTAAATTGTCTTCAACTCATTTGTTTGAATTTAATGTATATGCTATTATGCTTCTAGTTTTTTAATTATATATGTTAAATTATGTTTATGATTTGCAGGCCCTTAGCAGGCCAAAGTTTAGGATCAAAGTGTAGCATCGATCCCTTTGTGGGATAATGCTACAACTCGTATCATACTGGAGGATGGTATGACTCATCATACGTGGATTAGAGCAGAGATACAGAACATCTTTGCCAATTCACTAACTCATCCTGCATTATTTTTGATGCTCGATAGCATACATAGTTAGATCAAGACATACCAGAGGTTAGGCCCACACACCTCCTATAGTCCATATAAAGGATCAAGAGACATGAGGTTAGAGACCTAAATACTGAGGAGGTGGTGAAAGGGGCCACTAAGGACATTGATGTTCATGGGGAGTTATTTGACATCCCTTCAGATCATCCTACTAGACATAGAGGTCTAATTCTACTAAAATATTTTAGGAATGTTGATAAAACCCCTCTTGTGTATGATAAATTCATTAGAGCTTGGAGCTAGTTCCCACACAATGACCAAGTCGCCATTTCTTTTTCCAAGCATTTATATGCATAGTTTATGTTACATATGAGGCTAAATTACATAGTGAATATCATTATTATGGACCCAACTTGGGACGTACTAGTGCGAGGGGACTCGTAGAGACCATATGCATGTCCCACCATCTCTGAAATTCTTTCCACTACTATCTTGCATCTTAGTATTACCGACAGAGATAGAGGAGTTGCCGCAGCTTAGTCATGAGAACAGGGAGACTATTACAAACAACATGATAACGCCATTGGCTAGTGCATGTGTTGCATTAGATGGAGTGATACGGAGACCACCACCATTGCCTCGCGACTCTCCAGTACCCTTATATGATGATGCATTTCTCATGATTTTACCCTTTGATCAACTTTTGACATATACATGTATGTATCGTGATGTCATTCATGAGACTTGGAGGGCGCGTGACCTCCATAACACAGACCAGGTACACAGATATAAGAAACTTTTGACTCTTATCATCAAATTATGCATAGTTATTTATATTAACTTATAGTTCGTGTTAGATTGCGTTTATATTAATAAGTTCATGATAACATGTAGACACATCCCAATTACATGGATGAGCTTATGAGGTCATACGAGGGACAGTTTATCATCCATGCCATCCTTGACCAGAGCATGTTTCCATGGATTCTCGTCCACCTCCACCTCCACCTTATATGTTCACTAATGTGGAGGAGAGTTACTATGTACAAAAACATGCACGAAAAGTTGAGGTAAACTTTTTCATTCTTAAGATTGAACATTTTCATTTTTTAAGTTACACATATATCCTAATTAATTTATAAGCTAATTATAATATGTCCTTGCCATTATGTACATAACCACATATGCAAAGTGTTGTTGATATCATTTTTATATGCAGACATGAGTGGGATGTTGGGTTTATAGGCATTGATGATGCAGGCCCATCGATGTAGGCCCCAATCATTAAGCCACTGGCACAAGAGAACCAAACCCGGATTCATGATTATAACCCCATCCTATCTGAATTGCATTTGGACTTGACTTAGGTTAGTAGATTCATGTACATGTAATAAAAAATGTGGTTCAAAATAATTTATTTCCATATTTTTTATTTTGTACAAATAATGATATAATTAGTTTGAATGTGAATGTGTTATATTGCAATACCAACTTATGGAAACTTACTTTGCACGACATAACTCACACAGGATTTTTTGTGGTACTTAGGGTGTCATAGTTTGTATATTTCCATGCTCATTTCATAGGGAACATTCACATGTGATACAAAATTTTTATATTTTCATACATGGACAATTTATCGATGTACATCATGGGAATTATTTTAGTTTATGGATGTTTATTATTTTAGTTTATGGATGTTCACGTGATATTTGTAATTTGTATATATTTTCATATGGATGGCTTATTGATACATTTATTCACTATTTTAGTTTATGGTTTTGTATTAATCTTGTTTATGGATGCTCATTATTTTTTAAGTTTATGGATCTGTTAAAATTATTTTGCTAGTTTAATTTTTTTCTATATACTATAACTTTTATTAGTAAAATATATGTTCAATTTTAATTTCCAATTTCATAGACTGAGAAAATAAGTACAATCTTAAGTTATGATGCAAGTCACTTTTATACTTAAAATGAAATAAAACATAGCATGTATCAATTTAATATTGAACATGGAAAGAATTCCAATCATGCTTCATATTAGCTTGTAGAAAGTGTCTTTTACTGCGATCAACATCTATGAGTACTCATATACCATTGCATGGACAATTTTTTTAAGTATTTCAATCAATTTCTTATCTCAAGGTTCAATTAAAAAACACAAATAAGATTGAAATGAGTTTTATTCAATTTTAAAAGATTTCATGTAAACAACAAATATGTTTTATTCAACATTATTTATTTTGATATTATCTACAAGTGCTTAGTCATAAAATGATATAAGTCAATCATACTGAAATTTAATATATAGGTCAAAAAACAATATATGACAACATTTCTATAATTTTTTATAATGTTATCAACTTTCCTAAATTTACAAGTACTTATCCAAGTATTTCAATCAATTCTTTATGATGGAAATTAGTTTTATTAAATTTTAAAAAACTAAAATATTATTGAAATAATTTATATATTCAATTTTAAAAGATGTGGAGATCTAAAAGCTACAAATACAAGTTTTATTCGATTTTATTTTATTTGAGGTTATCTACAAGATCTTAGTCATAATGCACATTGCCAATATTATTTTGTGTTTACACTGAAATCAATGCACAATGTTAAACTAATTACCCTAAAAATAATGTACACCATATATCTAGTTACATGAAATCAGAAATCAACATCTTCACTGAAATCAATGCATCTAATGCAAGCAATCAAATATGATGAGAAATCAACATATACACTAAAATAAATGGATCTAATTCAAACAATCAAATAGGATTAGAAATCAACATCTACACTTAAGTAAATGCATCTAATGCTACAAGCAATAAAATAGGATTAGAAATCAACTTCTACACTGAACAAAATGTATCTATTGCTAGCAATAAAATAGTATTAGGAATCAACATCTACATTGAAATCAATCCATATAATGTAAGTTAAATCAAACACTAAATTAACATCTTTAATGAAATTAATGCATCTAATGTAAGAAATGAAATATAATTACAAATCAACATCTACACATAAATGAACACATCTTATGCAAGAAATCAAATAGGATTAGAAATATGCTTTTGTACACTAAAATCAATGCATCTAGTGCAAGAAATTTTATTCCCCTTCTTTTCCCCCTCCATCTATATCGATATCTCCTTCCATCTCCCCTTGTTTGTCTCTCTATCTCACCCCCCAAACGCACATGCTCTCTCTCTTCATGTTTATCTATCTCTCCCTCCCTCCTTCTATCTCTCTCTTCTCCCCTCTCTCCCCCTTCCATCTAGATCTGTATCTCCCTTTGTCTCTCATTCTTCACCTCTCTATATCACCCCACAAATATACACATTATTTCTCTATGTATATATATATATCTCCCTCCCTTTCCCTCTCCCTCTCCCTCTCCCTCTTTCTCTCTCTCTCTCTATATATCCCATGCCACTCCCTCTCTCTCTCCACCTTTCTCTCTCTACATGTATTTCTTCTTACCTACCTCTCTCTTCCCCTCCAAATCCATCTCTCTATCTCCCTCCCTCTTCCTTTCTCTACCAACCTCCTTTATCTCTCCCCCATCATGTCTCTCTCTCTCTCTCTTTCTCTATATATAATTTATATATATATATTGAGCTTCGTCCTACAATGTTGTTGACTATCTCCCTTCTTCTCTCATTCTATCTCCCCCTTCTCTCCATCACTCCTTCTTTGTCTTTCTATCTCACCCCCAAACATACACACTCTCTCTCCATCTCTCGCTTGTCACCCTCTCTCTCTCTTTCTCCACATTTCTCTCTTTATATGTCTTGAACTTATTCCTTCCTTATCTTTTCCTCCAACTCCATCTCTCGAGAATAGGCTATAGTTCCTCCTTCCTTCTCCTATTGTGTCATATTTGTAAATCCTTCAATCCTATCCCAAGTTGTTCTTAAGGGGGGATGTTAGGATATTCCGACACGTAGGAATAGTTAAGTATAACTTGGTCTAGTATAGAGTTAGGTAAAGTGTGTTTCTTTACTATGTACATTTGTAACTTACAATCCGACGGTCACGATATGTAGTGATCCGAGGTTATTCTCTCCTCGTTATTACCGAAACTTGATTCCGTGGTTGACACCCGATTGGTCCATGAATTTTTTATACGCATGGAGGGTCATTTGTAGGTTCACCGTGCATGAGAGAAGCTTATGTAAATTTTCATTCTTTTATTAATAAATTGCTTGTAGTAGACACGTTGGTGCAGGCCGTGGACTGTTTCCCTCTCTGAGTGTTTTAACCACGTCAAAATACTGGTGTATTGATCTATGATCTGTTTGTGAGCGGTGTCCTTTTGGTGTTCTGTCTGATGAACTTACCCTGTAAATTCCTACATGGTATCAGAGCTATTTGAGGGCCGCGTCCGTTGTTGATCCAAATCTGAAGCCAATAGAAATGCATGCGACTGCCATCTCCTAGATCTACTGTTTCTGATAGCTTTCGGGCCAAGAGGACTACTCTGTTGTGTTGGGAGCATCTGTTCCAGTGAGGAACCCCTTTCGTTTCACGCGAAAAGGTTTCCGGTAGCCCTAGCTGCGTCATTTTTTAGATCTCGAGGTATACAGTGTTTATTTGCATTTTACTGTTATTTTCTCTCTGTTTATTTCGGTTTCGGTTTATTTAGCTATTTTTTTTACCAGATCTATACCTTTCATTTCTACGTATGCTCTTTTCCCTGCGACTCTGTGCGATCTGAGCAAATCAGAAACAGAAAGGAAAATTTTTTCTCATGCGTATGCTCTTTTCCTTGCACCTTAGTGTGATCTCGGAAAATCAGAAACATTGAGGAAAATATTTAGTTTCCGAGTAAAGCTAACTTTAAGCCATAAGGCTTGTTTTTTTTTGCATGTCCATGTTGGGTTTTGTTTTTTTGTTTTGTAGGGAGAAAAAGAGCTTTCTCAAGCAAGCACGCAATCCAAAGAATCCGTGACTAAAAGAAAACAAAGCCCTCTCTCTCTCTCTCTCTCTTTTTGTATAGCTCACTTGGTCCAAAGCTAATTTAAGAGAGTAGAGGTCTTGGGTTCAAATCTCCTTTTTGTTGGAAAGGGAGCGTTTTTTTTTCATTTCCGCACATTCCCACACTTTGCCGGCGCCTTCATCAACATTTTTTAAAAAGGTCATAACTTCTTCATCCGGAAGCCGTTTTCAGAACCGTTTTTTTTTAACCAGCCTAATTTTTC